>CAJHQP010000260.1:0-226945 GCA_905132765.1 Moricandia arvensis | reverse complement strand
GCGTGGAGAAGGAAGAGCCAAGACAAATGTTTAAACCGATTACAGGGAAAACGGTCAGTCTCCGGTTATCTTTGTGTAAAGAAGGAAGAGCCAAGACAAAAAAAAGTCAAAGAAGGCCAAATAAGAAGGCGAATATGAGTGAGGTTTATTAAAGACACGTCTTAGCCATAAGCGGGAATTTGACCGGTACCGACACACGACTGGCCCGCGTGGTAGACTACTTGGCATCGGTTCCCTCAACTTATAAATATCAATATCAATATCAGAACGTTAGTTTTTGGAATTTATAATTTTAAGTGCAAAGGGGTATAATTACAAAGTTAAGATCTTTTTTGTTATAAGAAACAAAATAAAAGTTAGAAATTTAAGAAACAATTTTTCATTTATCATATATTAAAATGAGACAGATTACAAACTGCCATAACTCTTGACGAAATCTAATATACTCAGTTTTCACATTAGAACTTCGTATGTAAAATGAACATTAATATGGTCAGATTTATCATAGATATAATATATTAATATTTCGAAAATAAAAAGTGTTTTAATCATAGTAAAAAATAGTCGAATTAATGGAAAATCGTAACATATAACAAAAATCATGAAATGAGGGAAAGAAGTGAGCATATCTTGACATTACAGATTTGCAATCTGTACGGTCAACATGGTTTTTCCCTCTTTTATATTCATTGCTTAAAACATCATATCAAAGAGTTTCTTTGTGTTCATGATACTTAACAAGATGCCTCAGTTTATTGAATGAAATACCAAGATTCTACAAGTCGTTCATTGATAAAACTCTAGTTATAGTTTTACCTTCGAAATACAAGACTAACACAATTTCTTTAAGCATTGGAAAGTACACTAGTCCCTACAAGAGATATAAGAGTTGGTCTGATACAGCTCGATCTTAAGGTTGTCAACAATAATTTACAACCTACAGCAGGATGCATATCGTCTATAAGACGTGGTTAACATCACCACTTCAAACAAAAAACAACTCATCATAGTTTTAAAATGTTTCAAAAATGATGAAAAACGTTTTCGAGACACCGTATGGTAATACTTTTTGTAACACAATATATTCAAGTAATAATTTGCCAATGTATATAATATTTTAAATAATAATGCATATCTATTAAACAATGAAATACATAACTTTTATTACATACACCTCGATCTTATTTAAAATATAAGTTATATATTATCTCTCATTCGCATGTTAAAATAGACTACTAATAGATAGAAGTCTATATATAATAAATCAGAAAGTTACTTAATGATAACTATAAAATATCTTACTTTTAAACATTTTAAACTCTAATAAACTTCCAATATATTTCGATAGGGGTATAAACAATTGTTTGAATGTAATAATTATGGGCAATCTTTCGATTGGATGATCGAGCACACCACAGACTATCAACTCAGACGTGTACTTCACAGACACTATTAGCAGTCACTCGATTTCTAGATCTGGGCATCATAAACGTCAAATACAATGCTGCGTTATACTTACGATTCTTAGCACTGTTTATTTTTACTTTCCATAATATCCAACAGAAACTTAGTTTCAGTACCTAATATTTCTTTTATCCAGGTTGCAACAAAATCACATACCCTGTATATTCATTTATCATAGGGTTAAAGGGTATCGAACTAGATTTTTACTGGATTTTTCAAATGTATTACATATTGTGATACTTGATTCGCTCAGTGACACTTTTTTCGAAGCAGCACACATTACCATGAGAGAAAAGACGCTAAGATTTAAGTAGTATCACCTAGTCATATATATTAATTTTGCTTACTGCTAAATTGCTACAAAATCTTACTGCTCACAGTAGAAGATTTTTTTTGAAAAGCATTTATATAATATCTAAGATCTTGAAAGTATACGTTTTTTATTTTAAGCCTTATTTCGCTTACAATTCATCAAAATTTATAGGCAGCTACGCAACCTCTACTTTGAATAATAGAGCACACCAAATAGTTAAAAAGAACGAAGAGCGGTTAGACAAGAATATCACGTGTCGCAGTTCTGATATTTGCGACCAGTTGTGATTTGTGGAATTATTGTATGTGTCGGATGCATTTCCTTCCAAACTTTAAGCTGGCTTCGCTTGTTGTCGGTTAGTGAATTAAGCTTCCATTTAACCTATCATTTTGGTTCTGGAGTTTTTATTTCTTTTTTGTTTAATTTTTTTTGTTGAACAGTTAATTATCGTATAAAAATTGAAAATAGCGATATCCAGTTGAGAAAGTACATCATATGTGTTTATATTTAGCAGTCGAAAATTAGAACAAGGAAACACAAATTGTTATATCATATAGCCGCACGCTTGGTGATTAAGGCTTCAACTCTTCAGTTAAAACCCCAGATCTCAGCAGCTTCAGATCGTTAAGCGGACAAGCTGTCTCCTGTCTCTATTCTTAAACTAAGCGAACCCACAAAAGTCTATCAGATCCCGACCTGACACACATACATATCTTTTTTATTGAGACTGTTACAAAAAACATACCTTTTTAAGCAATTTTTGTATAGTCCCGTTTGCCAAGTGATCATTGTTTTTTTTCTTTGTAAATGAACTGTTTGATAATCAGTAATCTAAGTATATATACTATTCAGTTCGATAAAACAATGATTGGGCACAAATAATATATCTATTCAATTTTGTTGAAACAATTAACTGGAAAAGATATCTATAAAATAACTTAAACAAGACAAAATTTTCTTTTAAAATTCGAATGATAATATCTTGTTACTACAGATTATAAAAGGAATTATTAATGTTTTTTTTTTTAACGTGTGGGTTTGATAAAGTAGTTACAACTTATGATGGTGACAAATCGTCTTCCACGATCATGGAGAAATCCATAAAGACAAACTCCCCTGTAAAAAAAATGACAACCACATAAAAAGTGAAAGTATTGTTGGTTTCTAGAAAGTAACATCAGTAGAGGAATGCCATAACTAGAGCTTCCACACAATAAAGAAACAAGAATAAAAAGACTGCTCTTCTAGTCTCCACCAGAGCTAGCAGAAAGTAGAAACGAGCACTCTAGCATAAGCCATAGTTTGTAGAACTGCCATTCCTGAGTCCCACACCAGTATAGAATAACTAAGACACTTGCTTTTAACGCACATGACCGAAGTTTGAAATCATCTCTATACTGAGAACAGATTAAGATACCATTCACTTCTAACATTCTCCGATAAATAGTATGAGGCTCCTCGGAGTCCACCTTACGATTTTCCCAATAATGGAGTAAATCATAATGAATCCGGAGAACTCAGCCCAGAAACGTCGCGATTGGACTGATCAAACATGCAAATGACATGTACCGAGATGACCAGCACTAAGTCAACTATCTCATCCACAAGATATCCCACATCGTATAAAATGTTTCTCTGTGACTCGGACAATACAAAAAGAACTAATCAAAATAAACCTCATCTATTCGCTAAGATATAACACTAAACCGAGGCTGTGAAGAGTATATCCACAAACCGATGTAACAAGACCTGCGGATTTGTAATCCACGAGTGGTCTACTTACGACCCTTGAGCTTCACAAAAAGCCCAAACCCTATGAATGGAGCCGCAAACTTTCAGGCACCCTTCTCACACAATGCTCCAAACTCCTCGCATATATAGGGCTAGCCGGACCTGAAGCTTGTCCCTACATCATCCCCAACCTCACCGTCGGAATTCACAAATCTGACACCATGTACGAACCATATTCAAGCATCTAACACCAGCACAACCACAAAAACACAACAAAAAGACAAAAGAACACAGAGAGAGTGAAAGACATAAATGATAAGAGAAAGAAAAAGGGCTGGTATTCCGGCGACCGCGCGCAGGAGGCGGCGGCCCGCCTGAGAGAGAGGGGAGGGCCGATATGGAGACTAGGGAATGTAATCAGTTTATAGCACTTAATATCTAGCCTTTATGATTTTTATCTTTTTGTTAATTTTAAACATGGCGCAGTTAATATTCACTTTTCAAATGTAAAAGAACTAGGAATAGGGGGGTTGATACTAATAGGTATCACAATAAATACATTAAAGGTAAGAAAGCATGGAATCAGATTGTTGACCTTTTTCTCCATAGTTAAGGACAGGTTTCTTGTTAGAGGAGCCAGGGTGTGTGACAACACAGGAATAAAGTATTTTCTTAGATATATCGAAAAATGTAAATAAATTAAACACTATACATAAAATGGTTGAGCAGCAAAAAAAAAATGAATTGACAATAGACTAATAGTCACATACCAATTATACATTAACATTTACACTCATATTTAGGGAACAGAAGTTACTTTTACTCACTGTAACAAATGACTTCAATCAGACGAAGTATTATCAACAATATATGCATTAAATAACAACCCTTACTCCTTCCGCCCACAGCGAACTACCTTTTGGAGCATCACAGTAATCATTTGGGTGATTCGATTTGTTCTCGAACCTAAATATAATCAAACCGAAGCAAACCAATTGGCATACACCTGCATTTGTTATGTCAATGCAAACAGGTCAAAGTAGCACCAATCAAAACAGTCTCATTTCTCTTCATCATCTTAGGTGAAAAGGGACAAACCGAGAAGTTAAACGGTTTCAAGTAAACCGGTTCGACTGCATATCTTTCTTGTTATGTTTGCACTGCAATGTGGCGAGAGCCTAAAACTGGTCAAGAAGTTGCACAGGTAACGTCGTTGTCGCCTGGTTTCCAAACAGTCTAGTAAGAGTAATCCTTCCCATATGGTTTTGTCAAAGCTGTCAAACTGGTTACCAATCGATCAATATCCTTATCGTTATCTTCCTCCATCCTTCTTTAGTTTGTAAATCAACCAAACTCGTGGCTTTACTGCAAAACCCAAGAAGATCATTAGACAAAAGATCATAATATTATCAAAGTGTCCTATGGCACTCAGATTAACAGATCACAAGCATGTGATTTAGATTTAAGCCTGAGAATCCAAGACATCTACGAATCTCAACTATCATTTAGAACCTGAACAGTATGAAACTTTACTTAATGATACTAAACTTTTACTAATATATTCAACGAGTAACTGAGTACTAACGCAGCCAATTGTGGTCGAATATCAGCAGCAAGAACTGAAGAGATAGATCATGTTTTCACCAAGAATTCTTGGTTTCTCCTATTCCTCTTTATCAACTTTCGCTTCAGCGCAAATACAAGAACGCTCGAAGCAACAGCAAAGTAGACACAAGCAACCATATAGGCACGCAGAAGCCTACCAGTCAAGTATTATAAAGCCCTGTCTCCATACCAACTGTAGTAACCGACATAACCGATAATAAAACGAATCAACAGCCAGTCATTTTCTCAACAAAATGCATTATCAAAACCCAAAACAGCACAACATCACAACACCCAAGCTCAAACACCTTCAACTAATCCTCACCATCCTCGCCTTTCTCCACATCATTATATACGGACGGCTTTTTCTTATTCTTACTCTGCCCAATCAAAGCTACTTCGTTCTTTGCAGCTTCTAATATAGCTTTCTTGAAGATCAAGAACGTGACTCACCATAGCACTAAGCAGTATATCCACAAAACCAAACCACAAGCACAAACAAAATGGAAAAAATCTTTGATCAGGACCGTATCAAACGGAAGTGATGTCACCGTATCGTTGTGCACATTCGTTACAATACAAAAGTATAAAACCATCAACAACGGGTGAGTGTGAGACACCGAGTAGCTAGTCTCATTCAACCATAGATAAGCACACCTAAGGAGAGATAGACAGAGAAGAGTAAAGCAACAGCTTGTCTTACAATGGACTTGAATCAGACCGGTTCTGCGGTGAGATCAAAGGGTGAAGTCAGGTCGTTGATTGCAAACCATAGCAGGACTGTTTTTGGAGCGGTGGAACTTGTGATGGGAACGGTTTAGCCTTGTGTTCTGGAGGTTGGAGGAGGATGGTCGACGGTGGGAGGTGTAGGAGTAACGAAGTGTTGGCGGAGGACAGGGCGCGAGAGGTTTGTGGTAATGCGCGTCGATTGAGGAGGAGAGGAGTTCGCGCTGAAGAGCGAGGGATGCCGCAAGATTAAACGGTTTTTTTGAACTCCGTTGGTGTCAGATTGGATCCGCGGAGACGTGACGTCGTCGTTCTCTCGGTAGGGGAATACAGAGGCGGTGGTGGGTTGGTTCTTTGGGCTGATGAGGTATTGAAGTAATGGGTCGCTGTCGGTTTCCGTCGGTGGCCATCGCCGGAGATAAAAGGAGGAAGCTTTGTTATGAAGTTCGAAGCTTTCTTCCACGGGCTCCACAAAGATCACCTTTTTTTGATGGGAAAGGTTCCATAAGATAGTGTATTATTATAGGATGAATAGTTGGTGAATGTTTTGACGATTTTAATAACGGGGATTAGTTTTAATTTTGATTACAGACGATAGTGTATGTGTTTATATTCTTACGCTTTTTTTGTATTGTTATTTAGTTGGTGATGTAGATACTTGTAACTATTTGATTAATGAATCCCTGAATTGTTGGTAATTGTATATTAGCAGCAATAACTTTCCTACGTATCATTTTTTGTTTTTTCCTTCTTCTAGAGGGAAGATTTGTGATTTCCTAATCAATTAAACCTAGTTTATTTTACAAAAATAAAAATGATTGGAAATTATGTTACTCGCACGGTCGAATTCCATAAATGATTTAGTCTAGATTTTCATTTTTCGGAATAATTCTATCACTAGTTATAATTCCATTTTGGTTCTAATCTATAAAATAAATAGAAATTCACACAAAAGTACTTTACTAAAATTTTTGATTAGCAAGGGTTGATTACATAAATTTATTTTTATTTTATATAGCATGTATTTCTATTTTCTTTATTTTTAATCATCTCAATATAAGACATTTTCAATATATTCTTGTTTAATATATACATATGATATTGACATGTCTATTATTAAAAGATTATGATGACTTTAAATAATATTGGTGATAAATAGGTAGATACTTAAAGATAGCGTGTGATATATAAAGTAATAGTAAAACAAGATATCAACTATAAGGAAAAATGTTTAGATTATTGAAATTGAAAAAATACAAGCTGTATTGTTGGTAGTGACTTATGGGTTTGTAAGTTATCTCGTATTAGAAATATGAAGGGCTGGTGAAAAAACCTATAAAACTATGGCAGAAATTAGTCCTCTAAGTTAGTGCATACTCAATATAAAAATAAATTAACTAAGGTCCTACTTTGTTTGTAGGTACACTTTCTAGTTCGTCGAGTGGACAAACGGCACGACGTGTGTTTTCGCCCGTTTTTCGGATGACGTGATCCGTGCGATATTTGAGCATTTCTTATACAATATCTTTTTACATGGACCTTACGGAATATTTGAGATTTACTCAGACGAGATGAGTTTCATCATGGGGAGGTGATAACGATTAGTGCAATTATAAAATGATTGGAATTTTACAAGTCAGTTAGGCATCATTATATATATATATATATTTATAGTTTGAATGAGAACCCTTGTTATATGAATAAGATAACCTCTTCCCATAAAGTGTGCTCAAAGCTATAAAAGGAATATTGAATGTTTAGAAAGAAACACACTAAGAAATAGAGAGAACTAGCCTACTTGCTAGACATAAACTTTGATCTGACTTAGTTTATTGAACTCACAATCTGTCACTTCTAACTCTTCATGTTAATTATCATCTATAAACTTATAAAGTTGACGTTTACGCACTTTACTTAGTTACGGGCCTATATCCGATTGTTTTTAGATACAGATAACAGAAATGTTCTTTACATGGTATCTATATAAGAGACTATGACGCCTCCCTCTCTTATATATTGATGCATAACGTGTACCGATAATGAATCGACAAGCATTACTAAAATTTGTAAGAGTAATTTCCGAATTCGCACATTCAGATATAATTTACTGTAAAGTTACACGCTGAGAAATGGAGTTATAAGGAAACTATAAGAGGTATCTCTTAATAATAGGAGTTTGTAACGTAAATGATATGAAAAGCACTTTACTGAGTTTGTAAAGAGATTATCAAATATTCTCATTCCATATTTTTATTGTAAAAATACGAGTGATTGGAAATCTGAAGTTATTGAAAAAGACAATAAAAGTAACTACTCTATAATAGAGTTCTTTGTATAAAATAAGTGTAAATGAATGAACATGCTTAAGAGTTTTCAATGTCTCATTGCTATAATTTACTGTAAAATAAGAGTGAGAATGGAGTTACGAAGAATAAAGTTAACTACTGGCTATAGTATCATGGTGGCGGCGTTTGTCACACATGGTGGCGAGCGTCGTGTCTCTTTTCCCCCCAATGGGTTCTTCACTTGTGGCTTATGTTGCCGTTTACTGGGCCTTGTGTTCTGGGCCCTTTTGTTTATGTGTTGTTGTATATACAAAGCCTTTTCTGTGGGTCCCTTTTTTATGTTTAGTTTGTGTCTTTTGTATATATTTGTAGTAGGAGCTTTTTTGCTCCATTTTGAACTTTGTTCCCATAATAAGTCTACGGGAATGAAAAGAGAAAAAAGTTGGTCCAAAGTATAGTCCTATATATAACAAGGTATAGTCCTATAATATATAAAGGTATAGTCTATATTTTAACACAAACCAATTATAACAAGCATATAATAATCTATAAATATTATTTAGATCAATCTATTTACATTTTAGTCCAACTAAACTAACTTCGACATCAAATTTTTTGTTTAATTTAGTAACTAATTAGTGAACTATCATAATATAATCTAAAAACTTAATTTTCAAAAAAAAAAAATAAAGCCACAAGTTCATAAGAACAAAAAATGAGAAACTGCCTTTTATGCTATGATTTTGTTCGCATTAATATTTCATCGACTCATAATCAGCGAATATATATAGGAATAGAAATTAGTCTCATGAATTATTTTTTTCTCACTATTTTAGATGCACTAAATTTAATCTTAAAATAAAAAAATACAATGTGGAAACTCACGTGTAAACAAACTCATCAATATGAGTACTCAACATTTATGATTTTAAAGATATTCATGTAAAAAGGCAGTAAAAAGATTAATTAAAATAATATGGTGTAAGCTTGTGTATAGTTGAAAAATTAAAATAAAATAATAATTTAGTTGAAATTAAAGACACATATACTAAATGAACACATAAAAAAATTGAAATAATAAAAAAATCTACAAGAGATAAAAAAATAACACACATTTTAAAATATTATTGTTTCACGTTTCAATCATAATCTATGACACCAAGAAAAATCATAAATCTTATGAATTTGTTTTTATTTATTTGTTGCACTAATTCAAACTTAGATAAATTAACAAATCAAGAAAAATGATAAAATCCTACAAAGACTAATATATATTAGTAAGAAAAAAGATTTACAAATCAGTTTAAAATTTTCAAATAACAAAGATCTAACAAATAAACTATAGTAATAAATGAAAATACATACTATAAAGTTTTAGTTTGGTGAAAATTTAGTAAAAATTGATAATTTAAGTTAAACCCATATAAATGTAGATCTGCAGAATAGATACGCAAAAAAATCATAAGAACACAAAGAGAAAAATCCATTTATACTTTATGATTTCATATTTTATGGAGATTTTCAAAATACTACTTGATTTTTGTACCACTTTTCATTTTTACCTTCATAAAAGAGTAAATTTTTTCAAAAATACTTTAGACGTTTTTTGATAGGGGCAATTTTTTTTAAAAATGTAATTAGAATCCCTAATTTTAAATTCCAAACCCTACCGGCACACCCTACACCACCATGTTAACTATAAACCTAGGAGTCTTAAAGTAATTAACTCAAGAGTTATAAGTGTGTTTTCCCTCTTAAAAACAAAGGTAAAGTAATTAGTTTGGTTTTTTTGAAAAGTGGTACCAAGGCAAGGGTGATATTTTTTGGCAATTTCCCATATTTTAATCAATATCTAAATCACAGAAATCTCACATGTATGATTTCTTTATTTGTGGTCACAAGCTAAAATTAAGAAAATAAAATAAAAATGATGGCAAAATTCAACTAATGTTTAATATAGAATCAGATTTTCTGTGTATAAAAATAATAAGATCTAACAAATTAAATCATAAAAACAATATGCCATATTACATACTAAGACATTGGCAAACTTCATAAAAAAAAACAATACGTATTGTAACACGATTTCACGCACTTTGAAAAACACTCAACAGAAGTTGGACACTATTTTTCAACAAGTATCACTTTTTTTTTATAAACGTTTTTAATGTATGGGAATCAATATGTTTTAGCAAAGGCCCCGCACAAAACTCTGTATTGTCACTCCACTACACTTTATGAAATCTAGTCATTAAATAATTGCACAAACAACCCTGATATAATAAATATAACATCTCTAACGACAACCAAAGTTTTGTAATAAAAATAACATTTCTATACCAGCATAATGATATTAAAAAAATGAGTTTGAGACCGGTAAGTATACTTGGACACGTTTGAATGAAACTAAGCAAAACATAAATGGACCAATGATCGAAATGTATCAAGAAGACGCTTCATAAAGTTAAAGTAACTAGATTAACCATGTTAGTTAACCAACTTATTATAATAAAAAAACAATAATTACACGACGACGTAACAATAATAAATCTTAGCAACATGCAAAACAATTATAGTACTTGCTACTAATATAAATAAATGAAAAGTTATTTTCATAATTTAAGAAATAGATGTAAAATTACTATGTTTCAATACTTAATGGCAAAGTTTTTTTAAAAACAAATGATTTCAAATTTAAATACTATCATTATATGATTCAACAATAGAAATTCAAACAAATAGTTTCAAATTTCGGATGGTTGACGCAATACACAACAAACCGACCAAAAAACATATAAAGATAAACATAATAATGAATGATACAAAATAAATAAAATAGCTACGTCATCTAAACAAAAATAAATAAAAAATCACTAAATATAATAATTTTAAAATTATGCAATTTAATCAATAGTAGATATTAGACTATTAATATTTTCAAATTCTTTATACAAAAATATCATAAAGTAGGAATTTAAAAAAATAAATAATCAACTAATTTAAATTTAAAACATATATATCATTTAAAACTTAAAAAAAAATCGTCTGTGACGCGAATTAATCCTAATAAATTCATAAAGGAAAGAAGTTGACGATGAGACTGTTGAACTTTTCATAGTTTTTTTCTGCCTCAAACATCAACGTGAATATTATGACCGTAGAAGTAAGTATTTCTTTAGATATATGAAAAATGTAAATGACTTCAATCAAACCGAAGTATTATCAACAATATTGTATAAAACAAAACCCTTTTAACTCCTGAACCTATATATCAAACCGAAGCAAACCATTGGCATATATACCCATTTGGTATGATATCAAACAGGTCAAGAAACCAAACATCAAACTTCCTTCTCTTCATCATCTAAGGTGAGCAGCAGACAACCAGAAATTTAAACCGGTTCTAGTAAACCGGCAACTGCATATCTTTTCATTGTTATCCTAAACAGAAGTTGCAGAGGGTAACTCATCGGTGCTGTTTTCAATAAGTCTAGAAGAGTAATCCTTCCACTATTGGTTTTGTCAGCCTGTCAAACTGCTTACCGATCGGATCAATATCCTTATCGGTTATCTTCTCCATCTTCTTTAGTTTGTATATCACAAACTCTGCTTTACTGCAAAACCAAGAAGATCATCAGACCAAAGATCATCTTATTAGTCAAAGATGTTCATGGCATGTGATTTAGATTTAACCTGAGAATCCAACACATCCAAGAATCTCAAACCTAATCAGTTTAAGTACCTGAACTAGTATGAAACTTTACTAATAGTATGAGTACCTAACGCAGCCACTGTGGTCGATATCAGCAGCAAAGAACTGAGAGATAGACATGTTTTCACCAAGAACTCTCTTAGCCCTCTCCCTATTCCTCTTATCAACCCTCGCTTCAGCCAAATACAAGAACGCTCGAGCAACAGCTAAAGTAGACACAAGCAACCATATAGAAGCAAGAAGCCTACCAGGCAACGTCTTAAACGCCCTGTCTCCATACCCAACTGTAGTAACGACATAACCGAGAAGTAAAACGAATCCAACCAGTCAATCTCCTCAATGAAATGCATTATGAAACCCCAAAGCCAAGACACAACATCAACACACCCAAAGCCAATCCAACCTTCAACCTAATCCTCATCCTCCCTTTCTCCACATCGATTATATACGAGGACTTCTTCTTATTCTTCGCTCCCCCTTCAAAGCACTCGTTCTTGGCAGCTTCTAACATATAGTTTTCTTGAAGATCAAGAACGCGACTACCATCGTACTTAGCAATATGTACACAAAACCAAACCCGACAAGCACAAACAAGATGGAGAACACCTTGGTGAGGACCGTATGAGGCGTGATGTCACCGTACCCGACTGTGCACATAGTTACAATACAAAAGTATAAGCCATCAAACAACAGGGTGAGTGTGAGACACCGAGTAGCTATCTCTATTCAGACAATAGATAAGCACACCTAAGGAGAGATACAACACAAGCAGAGCAACAGCTTGTCTTATAATAATCTTTGAATCAGATCTCTCTGCTTTGAGACCAAACTGGTTAGTCAGGTCGTTGATTGCAACTACCGCCGGAGCTGTTTTGGAGCGGTGGAACCTGTGATGGGTCGGTTTAGTTTTTTCCGGGGGTAAGTTTGTGTTCCGGAGGTGGGAGGAGGATGTCGACGGTGGAGATATCGGGAGAACGAGGCGATCATGGAGGTGGACGATGAGAGGTTGTGAGATATGGCGTCGATGAGGAGAGATGAGTCGCGTTGAGAGCGAGGGAATGGGCCGAAGATTAAACGGTTTTTGAACTCCGTTGGTGTCATTGGCATCGGCACCGTGACGTAGTCGTCCTCCGGTGAGGGAAACAGAGGCGGTGGTGGGTTGGTTCTTGGGCTGATGAGGTACTGGAGTAATGGGTCAACCTCGTTCCGTCGTTAGCCATCGCCGGAGATAAAAGGAGGGAAGCTTTGTTATGAAAGTTCGAAACTTTCTTCCACGGGCTCCACAAAGATGAAACCTTTTTTTGATGGGTTTGGCTTTATTCTTGTGGAGAATCGTTCACAGGCAGTGTGATTATTTATAGGATGATAGTATCTGATGTTGACAGATTTTAATAACGGGGATTAGTTTGATTTGATTGACACCGATAGTGTATATGTTATTGTTACAGCTTTTTTTGTGTATTCTTATTTAGTTGGTGAATGGTGATTAATTCTTTTTACAACATAATTATTGCATGATTCTTAGAAGAAATTCTTAGTTTTTTTATCAAACGTTTCTTAACTTTTAATTAATCTCTTAAATAAGTGACATAAAAGACATTTTTATCCGAAAAATGTAAAACAAAAAATAAAGTAAAATTATAAATTAAAAATTTACCTTGAAAGATCCAGATAAATATGGCCTTACTATTGATTAACGAATCTGTTTATAAATTTATATATTTGCACCATAACTTTTTATCATGTATCAATTTTTGTTTTTTTCCTTTCTCCCTTAAAAATGAAGATTATGGATTCTAATTAATTTCATAAAATTTTATCATTTATTTTGGATTAAGCTAAATAGTTATTATCTAAAGTTCATAAGATAATTAAAATATATTTTATTATAAAATTTTGATAAAAAATGAATAATATTAATTTATTCTACCTTTATATTTTAATTGTTTTTTATTTTGGCTACTTTATTCTGTTTTTCTTATTTATCATTTGTCCTATTTTAAAAGTTTATATTACTTTTATAAACTAAACCATATATTACAGATTTATGTTAAAATATGATTATCTTAGTAATAACAATATTTTGTTACAATACTTGGTGATATCATAATTTTTTTTAGGGTTTATAATTGAATTCTTCTAATTGTATGATACGTGATCAGATGTGGTTATTAACTATAAGGACAGATGTTCAGATTATTGAAAAATGAAAAATACAAGTTGGTATTGTTATGGACTTATGAGTTTATATTGGAAATGAAGGGGGTCAAAACCTATAAATTATGTAAGTATTTACCAAGTTAGTGAATATCATATAAACTAATTGAAGGGTCAACTTTGTTTGTCAGCTCCCAGCGACACCGTGTCACTTTCTAGCTGCAAGTGACAAACGGCACGATGTGTCATTTTCGCCGTTTCAGATGTCGTGATTCCGGCGATTTTCAGCACTTCTTACACCTTATTTATAATATCATTTTACACCTTACGTATTTTGAGAAACAATCAATCGTAAAGAATAATTCTTCTGACAGTTTCATCACTGAAAGAAAACATTTAGTTCAATCTGGAGTAATATTCATTCCAAGAGGCAAGGATCATATATAGATTCCAACATATATTAAAAGCTACATATGAAAGTGATCATACTAGCAATTACAAAAAAAAAAAATCTAAAGATTTATGGAAAATTGTCAAAATATATTTTTCTATTATAATTTTTCATATTTACTTTAATAATTTTTACTCTTATTTTTAAGAGAAAAAAACACACTTATAACTTTTAGGTTAATTAATTTTAGACTTAGAGTTTAAAGTTAAGGGGTGAAGTAGGTGAGATATTGTTTAATAATGTAAAATTTAAGATTCTAATTAATTTAAAAAATATATCACTTAAAAATGATATTTATGAAAATGTTTTTTTAATAATTTAAAAATGAAAAGTGATACCAATAATGTGGTAAACATGAAAATTTCCAAAGATTTATTAACAATTACACTCTTAGAATTTTGTGAGCACAAGTTTTTTATTTCAAACCGGAACAGAAAATTTCCAGTCATATAATTTGTTAAAATATGCTGACAAAAAAATGTTAAAAATTTGCTAAAATTTGCAAAACTAACTCTCATAGAAACACTAAGAAAACTTCATACCAACAAAATATTCATTTTAGGTTTATATCTTGAATTCTCTATGAACCTAGTAAGTACTAACAAAACAAAAGATAGAACGTGGTACTTCACAAAAGCAAAGTAGCTTAAGCCATCGAAAGAAAATCACTCCAACTAGTTCATTTTGATTACTAGTTGTCTCTTTGGGTTTGGTCAGACGGATCATCACTCTTATCGTCTTGTTGATTCTGAGTTGCAAAGTTATCCCCCCAAGGCAGCTGCTGCTGTTGTCGTTGTCGGCTACGCCTGGGTCTCGGTGGATACACAGCTGAATCTCCACTCTGTGAACAAAACAACAAGCAAAGAGAAAAGAAAAAAACAAAAAAAAGCGTTACTTGTATGCCAAGTCATCCACCAAGCCCTAAGAGTGATTTGATATGGGTTTCACACCTGATGCTGACGAATTGATGACAAGTAGTTGCCTGGAACACCTTCATAACCAAACCTCGAGTTTTCATACGTGTTAGCAGAACCGTAAGGGTAAGGAACCGTATAGACAGTGTAAGGAACCATGAAGGGATCTAACTGAGGCATGTTGTAGATGTCGTTCTGTTCTGCTCCCCAGTAAGGAGGAGATGGCACCATAGCACCATAATGAGCCATGTTACCACCACCATGTTGCTGAAATGGTGGTGCTAATGGTGGCAAGTAAGGAGGTCTCGTGGTATCATTATACTGAGGCATGTTGTAAGGAGATGGCACCATAGCACCATAAGGCGCCATGTTACTACCACCATGTTGCTGAAATGGTGGCAAGTAAGGAGGTCTCGTGATATTACCATACTGCCATGGAGGAACTTGCCACTGAGGGTTCGTCATATTACCATACTGCCCTGGAGGAACATGCCACTGAGGGTAATGAGGGTTCGTCATATTACCATACTGCCCTGAAGGAACCTGGTAATGTGGGGTTCATGGCATGTTGGTTATGTGGTAGGTTCAAAAGGGGTTAAGAGAAGTGGTTTTAAAGAATAATATACTAATGGTTTATGAGAAAAAGACTTTACCTTGGTCCTGGGAACCGGTGGCCTACGACCAGGTGGAGATGCAATAGTAATGCTTTGTCTTGTAGGCATTGGCTGATTCACCTGCTCAAGAGTTTCAAGATGGTCTGATGAAGAGGAGGGATCTCTGTGGAAAAAAACATTTTAAAAGATATTAATAATAGAGCATATAGAAAAAGGAGTAAGCTAGAGAAGCAGAACTTACAGTGTGCTCAGCTCTTTTGAGTCATCATTCTCTATATAGGGTTGAGAGAAATGCTCTTGAGGTTGATATCTTGATTCATCATAGTCACTAGATGTGTAATCAATTGAGTTAGTAACGTCTTCATCATCAGGCAAGGGAGAGTCATGGACAGGAGCTTTAGTTTCACTCTCTTTTAATATGAGATCAAATCTCATCTTCAAAGCATCAGCCCCTGTTATGTAACTGCAAAGAGAAAATGATAGAACATGGGAATGTGGTTACAAAGCGAGTTATAAATAATGGTACCAAAACTCCAAGCAGACTGATACCTAGAAGATGGCTGAGATGTTGCTTCAGGCACATTACTAGTAGTAGATGAAACAGCCCACTGTTGATTAGTACTGGTTCCTTGCTCATTACTCGTCTCTGAACCAAACACTACAGAACCACAAAGATCAAGCCTTATGCTTATGCATCTCACCATCATCTAAGATAAAGCTTGTCTTTCACTACCTTCCAATATATTCTGGAAGGTTCTATCAACTCCTAGAGAGAAAGGATCTGACGTGTCCGTGGTCTTGCAATATATAATAAGCAAACAAGTGTAAGCTTTAGAAACCTCTTTTAGGTTAAAGATTCACAGAGAAGGGTCTAATACCTCTTTCTTCTCGTCTAGGTTGCTCTCAAGTTCATCTGGAAACATGTATCGAAGCAGTATCAACTTGATGGACACGCAAAGATAACTCAGAAGCAAAAACAGAGAGATGTTGCAGAAACTGTACAGTAAACGAAGAAGAAGAAAGGGAAAGGAAGAGACCTTCAGAAGGAAGAGGAGGATTCGAGAATGCATCCTCCAACAACTGTTCGGCCTCTCTCGTTTCCACCAGTTTATAATCAGCGTTTACGTTGCCGTCTTCGTCTTTCGCCGCCATTTTTGCCGAGCTTTCTTTCTTTCACAGTTGCATGCAAGAAGAAGGAACAAAAAGGATTCTCTCTCTCTCTCTCGCTTCTTCTTGAGTGTCAAGAAACCTTCTTGTTAACTTTCCCTCTCTCTCTCACTCTTTCAATCTTTGAGCTTTATATAGTTCTTTTGGGATACGAGAAAAAAAATATATACTGAAATTAAGTACACAAAAACATTACTTTACAGAATTTATTGAAGAAACTACTTCCATTCCATTTTAGTCAACGTACTCATTGTAATTTTTGGGTAAAAATCTATACTATTAAAACATCAATCTTTTTAAATTTAATTTTTCTATGTCAAGAAACCTTGTTAAACATAGATAATTTTTTGAAATACTGACCAAATTATAGACCTAAAAAAGTTTTTCTTCCAAAAATAATATTTAATAAAAAAATGACCAAAGTAAATTTTATTAAATGGTGTAATTATATATTTATACCTTTTGGATTAACTAATATAGACTTAAGATTTAAATTTATGGGCGGAGTTTTGAAGGTGAGGTTTAAAATTTTACACATTAAAAAAAAAATTAAAATAAAAAGTCTATTTTGGTTATTTCTTTAAGTTCTATTTTATGACAAAAACTACAAAAAAAATCTATTTGAGAGATTTGATCTAATTTGTTTTTTTTTAAATGTAATAATTTAATTGATTAATAATTTTTATTTAATTTATTTTAATTAAGTTAAAAAAAAAAAATCTAACACCAATTAATGTTAACAACCCTACACAAGAACATTCTACGAAAGCTCGAAACATATTTATTTAATTGTGTATATCTTGAATTCTTGAGAAACCTAAAAGTAAAGAAAGATAGATCCTAGTACATCCAGAAAACAATTTTTGAGTTTTTTCCAAGGCTAAGGCCTTATTATTATTCACAAAAACAAAGTAGGTTAAAGCCATCTAAAGAAAGTCATTGATATGGTTGACTTTGGATTACTCTAGTTGCCTCTTGGCCATAACCGTTGTTGGGTTTGGTCAGACGGATCATGACTCCTATCGTTTTGTTGGTTCCTAGCTCCAAAGATCTCACTCCAAAGCTGCTCTTGTCGTTGTTGTAGGCTACCTCTGGAACTCGGTGGCCACACATTTGAGTCTCCACTCTGTGAACAGAACACAACAAGCGTTACTTATATGCCAAGTCATCCAAGCAAGCCCTAAGAGAGATTTGTTGAGTTTCACCTGATACTGCTGAAGGGATGACAAGTTGTTGCTTGAGACACCACCTTCATAGCCAAACCTAGAGTTTGCAGCGTTATAACTCGACGTGCCAAAGATCTTAACAGAACCGTAAGCATAAGGAGCAACAGAGGGAGCTGATTGAGGCATGTTGTAGCTGTCATTCTTCTGTTCTGGTCGCCAGTAAGAAGAGGTCATCACATTACCATTATGCGCCATGTTACTACCACCTTGTTGCTGAAATGGTGCTGCTGATGGTTGTGGCATGTTGTAGCTCTCGTTCTGATTTGGTGGCGTGTAAGGAGTGTTTGTCATATTACCATACTGCCCTGTAGGAACCTGAGAGTAATGTGGGTTCATGGCTTGTTGTTGGTTCCTCTTTGGTACAAAGTCAGTAGCTGTTGTCAACGCCTACGCCAAAATGAAAATAAAAACTAAAAGTATGAATCACAAGATGAAAAGATTTGATGTTTTGTGTGAAAAGTAGTTTACCTTGGTCATGGAAATCGATGGCCTACGACCAGGTGAAGATTCAATAGTAATGTTTTGTCTTGTAGGCATTGTCTGATTCAAAGAAGAAGCTGAGTATCCAGGATCCAGTTCACTTCTGTATCTTTGTTGATGCTAGAACATATGGAAGACTCAAGGGTTATGTACAAGATCTTGATTCAGCTATATATATAAAGAGCCTAAGAGACAAGAGAAGTCATTTTTTATCACCATAGCGTTCTGCCTCTGAAGACTTGGTTGTGGAGTAGCTTGCGCAGGATTCACTGGTTGACTAAAACCTGAAGCTGGCTCATGAGAGTCAAGATGGTCTGAAGAGGAGGCATCTCTGTGGAAAAAACATTTTAGAGATCAATTAATAGAGCATATAAAAAATGGAGAAAGCTAGAGAAGTAGGCTTACATTTTGCTCAGGTATTGTTTGAGAGACACATCATCTGCAAACTCTTTTGAGTTGTCATTCTCTATAGAGAGTAGAGAGAAGTGCTCTTGAGGTTGATATCTTACAGCATCATAGTCACTAGATGTGTAATCAATTGGATTAGTAACTTCTTCATCATCAGGCAAGTTGTACTTGGATGCCAAATCAGAATCTCCAAGTTGCTCTCTTATAGCAAATGACTTGTCATGCAAGGAAGGGTCATTCTTGATAGGTTTCAGTGATAAACCTAAACTTCTCTTCACAACATCAGTCATTAGTGGACCAGAAGGAGAAAACATCCTAGTAGGTGGTGGTCGCTGGAGTGGAGCTTTCTTGCCTGAGCTTATTGGCACTCTCTTGATTTCAACATTTGTTAGATCACTGCAAAGTCACAAGAATGTTACAAAGAGAGATACAGCCATTGATTGGTACCAAAACTCCAAGCAGACTGATACCTAGAAGATGGCTCAGGAACTGCTTCACCCGAGATTACAGGCACATTCCTAGTTTCAAGATTTGCTAGATTACTGAAAAAACAAGGAGTGATACAAACGATGAAAATGAATCGACTGCCAAAGTTTAAGGACTGTTACAAGAGATGAAAAGAACGAACCTCTTCTTATATGCACCAGCCAATTGATTATTGGTTCCTTGCTCATTACTCGTCTCTGAACCAAACAACAGTGTTATAAGTTGTAGACTTTTATTTAAGATATAGAACCACAAAGATAAGTCTCATTACCATCTGAGTTAAGCTTGTTCTCACCACCTTGACCACCAACATCATGATCGCCTAGGTTGCTCTCAACTTCATCTGGAAACAGGTATCGAAGCAACATCATCAGAAAGCAACTTGATGGACAAGACTCACGAAGGAAATATAACTCAGAAGCAAAAACTTTACATAGAGGTTTGAACATAAGAACAGAGCGATGTGGCAGAAACTGTACAAGAAAGAAGTAAAGAAACAAACACAGAAGAAGAAAGAAAAGGAAGAAACCTTGAGAAATAATGTCCTGCAACAGCTCAGCCACCTCTCTCAGTTCCCCCAGAACACCATCGTTGCCGTCTTCCTCTTTCGCCGCCATTGATTCCCAAACTTGTCGAGCTCAGTAGCATGCAACAAGAAGGAACAAAAACGATTCTCTCTCTGCCTTCTTGAGTATCAAGAAACCTTCTTGTTACTTTCACTCTCTCTCTCTCACTCACTCTTTCAATCTTTGAGCTTTATAGTTTTTTTTTTTGGGAAACGAGAAAAAATAGTCTATTCAAATTAAATATATACTTTATTACTTTCAACACTTTATTGAAGTAATAATTGATATTGAACCATTTTTAGTCAACGTCCTAAGCGTAATCTTTTTCTGGGTAAAGATTGTATATAAAGTTAGTTTCTTGAAATATAATACCATAAGAGTACGAGGATATATTTGTAAATACTTTGTAGCATATATCTGTTGGTTTCGACAAATAAAAACTAACCGTTAAAAAAAAGATGAGGCTCTTGCTTCCATTCTCCTCGCCGTTATCCGCCACGTCACCGCCGGAATATCCACCTCCGTCGCAAATCAACTGCTCTGTTCTGACTAAAATTTTCAAAAAATCGGTAATTGGAACCCTAACCGGAGCTCTCTCGCTCACTCTCGTACTCTCGTCGCCGATTCCATCCGTAGCTGCTTCTATTGATCCTTATCTATCTATGACTCCGCTTTCATTATCGCCTGATTCTTCACCGGAGGATTGTCCTAACGAGGAAGAAGCTGATACTGATGTGGTAGAAGATGACGTCAGGCCTCAGTTAGTAACTAATGAAGGGATTGTTGAGGAAGCTTGGGAGATTGTTAATGACGCCTTTCTGGATACTCGAAGCAATAGATGGAGTCCTGAAACTTGGCAGGTAAGTAAATATCTATGTGGGTAATGTTAAATAGCTTGATGGGTGGAGAAAGGAAGGAACTTTAATGTGTGAAGGTTGAAGCTTTCTTGTTGTTGTTGTTACTTTGCAGAAACAGAAGGAAGAGATATTGAGTAGTCCAATTAAGAGTAGATCAAAGGCTCATGAAGTGATTAAGAAAATGCTGGGAAGTTTGGGTGATCAGTACACTCGCTTTCTCTCACCAGATGAGGTTTTTGCTCTCTACATTCAGTATTTTGATTCTATGAATTTGGTTGATGGAGGAGTCTTAAGTTGTCTCAATGAAACGACACTTAGTTGTTGAGTCTTAAGTGATGGAGGAGTCTTAAGTTGTATCAGTTACACATCCTTTTGGTTTTGAGTCTTGAGTGATCTCATGTACACATTTCTTTGTTTGTGTTACTTGTTGAAGTTCTCCAGGATGTCGAAGTATGACATCACCGGTATTGGAATAAACCTTAGAGAAGTTTCTGATGGTGGTGGAAATGCAAAGCTGAAGGTCCTTGGTCTTGTATTGGACGGTCCTGCTGACATTGCTGGCGTGCAACAGGTTAATAAAACTTGTCCAGTTTCTTTGTAGTAGTTTTGTTTGTTGATGATTTCACTTAAAAACTGTGCAATTCATTTCTTTCCTAGGGAGATGAAATTGTTTCTGTTAATGGAGTTGATGTTAGTGGAAAGTCATCATTTGAAGTATCATCTTTGTTACAAGGCCCTAGTAAAACTTTTGTGGTTCTCAAGGTATGATTCTTTGTTACAGAATACAAACTAAATTCATGACTAAAGATTAATGATGTGACTATGCGTATTGCAGGTGAAGCATGGGAAATGTGGATCTCTTAGGTCAATTAAAGTCCAGAGACAAGTTAATGCTCAGACTCCAGTCTCTTATCGGCTGGAGAAAGTTGACAACGGGAAAATCTCTGTTGGGTATATCCGCCTAAAAGAGTTCAATGCCTTGGCTAGAAAAGATTTGGTGACTGGTAAAGCCTTTCCATGTCACATCTAAAGTTTTCAAGTTTTGGTTCCATCCCTTTAGTAACTCGCGTTTATGCTTTTATTTGCAGCAATGAAACGACTCCAGGACAAGGGTGCATCTTATTTCGTAATGGATCTTAGAGATAACCTTGGTGGACTTGTGCAGGCTGGAATAGAAACTGCTAAGCTGTTCCTAGATGAAGGGGATACGGTAATTCACAGAATAGCTTACTTCAACTACACGAATAGATCCTTGAAACTCTTGTTTGCATGTTTCAACTGAGTAACAGGTGATATACACAGCCGGGAGAGACACCGAGACTCAAAAGACTGTTGTTGCAGATAGAAAACCATTGATCACCGCCCCTCTTATTGTATGTGATGGATCATGTAAGCCATTTATTTTTTCATAGTACAATGCTTTTCTGCATCATGAGCTGATTAGAATCCTTATCGTTGTTGCAGGTAATGGTAAATAACAGAACAGCAAGTGCTAGTGAAATTGTGAGTAATCTCAGTTAGATATAAGCCACAGAGACTCGTCTTCTTTTGGATCATAAACGAAGTGTTTTGTCTGTTTTTTTTTGTTCCCAGGTGGCCTCTGCACTTCATGATAACTGTAAAGCAATTCTTGTGGGCGAAAGAACTTACGGAAAGGTTACTCCAAAGTCTTAATAGTTTGATATTGAATCTATCCATTTGAAAATGTTTGTGAGCATGTTCTTGTGGGTTTAATTTACGGGTTGCAGGGTTTGATTCAATCGGTGTTCGAGCTCCGGGATGGTTCAGGAGTTGTTGTGACAATAGGAAAGTATGTCACACCAAACCATATAGACATCAATGGTGGTGGAATCGAACCTGATTTCAGAAGCTTTCCAGGTTTACTTAAACTCTCGAATCTTGATCTTACCTCTTTTCTTTTTTTTTTTGTTGACCATTTGAACATATTTACTCATTAACCTCGTTTTGAACTTTGTGTACGGTAATGACCAAGCAGCTTGGGATGAAGTAAAAGAACGTTTGTCTAAGTGCAACACTCTCCAACAAAGCTGAAACGTGATGACATTCATCAGACTATCTCATGTTGTTACTTCTCCAAATACAAACAAAAACAAACGATTAGTGTCTTCGGGTATATACACGAGCCTTTCTAAAATTTTGGATGTTTCGAATGTTAAAAAAGACATGTGGGGTGTAACTGATATTTTGACAAAATTGAAAGGGCTATACGATAATAATTTTGGCTGTAAATTAATACTTTCATTAATACTCTGCAAAACTAGTGTCAGTGCTCTACATCTAAAGATGCATGATGCATCCCATGGTTCCAACATCCAGTGGCCAGCACACGAGTGTAGCTAGCCCCTTCAGACAAATCCAGCTGCTTTCAAAGACCCAAACACAATTTCAGTTTATATAGCTTCTTCATAGTTTAAGAGCCCGTAAAATAAATTATATTGGGCCATAACATGGGTATGAGCCCAGTTCATGTGTAATCACAAACCCTAGGACACTCCTATAAAACATTTTTTCCACTATCAACAAAAACGCCTCTGAGATCCCTACGCAAAGGAAGCAAAAATGGCGGTACCGTTGCTAACGAAGAAGGTGGTGAAGAAGAGGTCTGCCAAGTTCATCAGACCCCAGAGTGACCGCAGAATCACTGTCAAGGTAACCTCTTCTTCTTCCTCCTTTTCATTGCTAGCTCGTTTAAACTCTCTCGTTAGTGATCATAGTCTCTAGCTTATTAATTTTGTTGAACATATATAACAGCTTTCTTAGATAGTTTCAATCTTCATTTGCATCTCTATATAATGCCCTGTGGTATCTGGTGGCCAGGATTAAACTCCTGTTTCTGGTCACTTCGTTTTTTCAAGGGCGTATAGTGAACACTCTTACAGGTCTTGCGACACAGTTTGCTTTAGCTTCCATAAGCTTACTGTTACTTTAACCCTGTTTACAATTCTTTTAGATTTTTCTTACTGTATTGTTTATTTTTATTGGCTTAGACATGGTTTGGTTTGGTTACTGTGTTCAGGAAAGCTGGAGGAGACCAAAGGGTATAGATTCAAGAGTGAGGAGGAAGTTCAAAGGTGTGACTTTGATGCCCAATGTTGGTTACGGAACTGACAAGAAGACACGTCACTATCTCCCCAACGGTTTCAAGAAGTTCGTTGTTCACAACTCTGCTGATCTTGAGTTGCTCATGATGCACAACAGGTTCATACTTTCCCTCTAATCTATAACACTTCTGCCATGTTTGAGAAATAGTTAAAGCCAAATTCTCATTGTTTGTTTGGTTTTGGCAGGACTTACTGTGCGGAGATTGCACACAATGTATCAACAAAGAAGAGGAAAGCGATTGTGGAGAGAGCTTCTCAGCTAGACATTGTCGTTACCAACAGGCTTGCTAGGTTGCGTAGCCAGGAAGACGAGTGAACAAAGCCCTAGGGTTATTTTTTATCTGTCATTGACAATCTCTGAGTTTTTATCACTTTTTTTAAAGTTGTTTTATTCATAAATCTGTTTTACATTCGATACAATTTCCACACATTTAAAAAAGTATTAACACTGAACCGAAGCTTCAAATTTTAGACCAAATCTGTTAGATATTCTGACTTTTAAATCTACTCCATACGCGTTAATAGAAGCTTACTATTTTAGAAAGTTGAGAACACTGAATATGGTCGAAGCAACGTTACGGTTATTGTTTGCTTTGTTTTCGCGAATGGGAGTGTTGTATAAATGGTGTGTTGAGCCATTTTTGAACACGATTCAGGTATAGAACTTTCTGTCTCGTGGTTTAATGGAAACTGGGTAATCACTTGCGGAGGCAGTGTACTGAAAATAAAAATAAGATTACAATCAAATAATCTTAAGAAGAGACGTCAACCACAGCGACCAAACAAAAATAAATGATTCTTAGAGTAATCTGAGTTTTTGTTTTGACGCAATAGTTTTATATTCCTTGCCTAATCTACTCCGATTGGAATTGAGTGAGCGGGTACTTTTTCCACATTCATCTTCTAGGGAGCTTTTGTGATATTTGGCCGAATGATTCGATTAAACATAAACTACAATTGTGATATGTGAGAGAAACTTTAAATGTTATAATGGGTTGGAAAGTCACTAAACTTTCAAAAGAAGGAAACCTCCGCCAAGTTGCATTAGAAAAGACTTAGAAACAATGATGTAATTGCTAGGCTGCTGTTACTGCTCTTTACATATTATATGTGCAATTCATTGGTGTCACTTCTTCTCAATATTTTTAGTTGTTGCGGAATCATATGACTTATACGAAACTTTTATAGCTTCTTCTTCTTCATACAAACCGGAGACTTTGGGAAGAACTTTGACAAGACATGCAAAAATAAAACAGAGGACGAGACCATTCTATGGAAGGAAGCTTTGACTGATGTAGCTAACATCCTTGGATCCAAGAGTATGGATGTTTACAGGGGAGCTAATCTAGGTGACTATAACATGAAGCTGTACTTGCAACGAGATTTTCTAGCTGAAGTTTTAGACAAGAGGGATATAAAGATAGATCATATAGGTGCGGTGGATAAGATGCTCCAGCACCGGAAAACTCTTATCCTTATCGATGATTTGAGATGATCAAGACGTGCTAAATGCCTTAGCGGGAAGAACTCAATAGTTTGGAAGTGGCAGTAGAATCATTGTGGTTACAAAAGATAAACTGTTTTTAAGATCCCATGGGATTGATCACATTTATGAGGTATGACTCCCATCTCTTAAGATGTAACGTTGATCAAAAGATAATCTCCGTTTCCTAGAAATATTCGGATGTAACTTTGTTAGATTGAACTTACCCAAAAACTTCGACTATTTTCCACCTAGTCTTAGATTATTGTCTTGGTGTGGGTACCCGATGAGATGTATGCCTTCTAAGTTCCATCCTGAAAACCTTATCAAGATTGTGATGCGTGAAGGCAATCTCGAGAAGTTGTGGGAAGGAGTTGCGGTAAGTTTTGCCAATATGGCTATGTTATTAGTAGTCAGATCTTTCAAAGGCCATGAATCTCTAGAGGCTTTGTCTTGACTTTTGTTCGAGTTTATTGGAGCTTCTTCCTCGATTCGGAATCTAAGAAAACTCAGGGATTTGGAAGTGTTTGCCAAAATTTGGAGACTATTCCAACTGGGATTTAGTTCAACTCGACGGCCTTGTTCTCTCTGGATGCTCACGGTTGAGAATGAGTGCAACAGGTATGTCGTTCCAATCCAATAACGACTCATAGGAATGAGTCTATTAGGACCAGGGGTGGATCTACAGCAAGAGGAGGTGCGGCATGTGCCCCACACTATTTTGATATTTTTCATTAATAACTAGTGCTAAAGTTTATTTACATATCTAAGTTAACCATTAGTGACGTTAAAATGTACTACATGCCCCATACTAAAACCAATTCTGGACGCCCCCCCCCCCCCTTGATTAGGACTTACTATTCTATATATTGCAAGTGGGATTACTATATGCAAAAGAGAAAGGTTCAACCATGTGCATCTGGGGCAAAGGGAAAGACCCTTTGGTTACTGATGAGGCAAATTTAAGTAATCATATTCCACAACACTATTTTAAAGATGATCCCGCTGTTCGAACATCCTCTCGAAAGCAGAGTGGATGCCGACAAAGGAGACCAACAAGAACACAAAACCATCAGTAATTCAGTACTATATATATATGCAGAGGATGTGTCGATTGTGAGGATGGTAGTTGATTATTAGACACGAGTTAGTTGTTTTGCGACATGCAAAGTATTGGAGATATTCTTCATAATTATCTTATTATTGTATTAGTGATAAGTCCTGGTATTGTTGATAAACTCATATCACAAGTGTGATAAGGATCGTAAGTCCGTTCTTGATAAGGACTACATCGTGTATATAAACAAACGTCTGAAAAGCATAATAAACAAGTTGAGTTCGATATCTTATTCTACATGGTATCAGAGCTGATCCTAAATATTTAAAAAAAAAAAAAAATTCTGTTTTCTTTCAAAGTCTGTTCAAAGTTTGAACATCTTCGTCTGTGACGATGTCTGAAAGTTCTAAAGATGGTGAAGATAGTTCTGGTGCTGTTGTTAAAACCGGTGGTGATGCAACAGTGACGGCACCTCCTTCGCCGTATACTCTCTATGGGTCCGACAACCAGGAGCTATGATTACTCCTGTTATGTTAACCGGAGATAATTACAACTTGTGGGCAAACGAGATGGTTAATGCTCTCCAAGCCAAACGCAAGATTGGTTTCATTAATGGAACGGTGAAGAAACCCTCAGTCGATAGTCCAGATTATGAGAACTGGATTGCTGTAAATTCGATGGTTATTGGGTGGATTCGTGCTTCCATTGATGCAAAGGTGAAATCGTCAGTGACGTTTATATCAGAAGCATGTCAGTTGTGGTCTGAACTAAAACAAAGGTTCTCAGTAGGGAACAAGGTTCGCATTCATCAACTGAAGGCTCAACAGGCTCAATGTCGTCAAGAAGGTCAATCTGTGTTAGAGTACTATGGTCGTCTATGTGCTCTGTGGGAAGAATTTGCAATTTACAGACCTCTTCCTATGTGTACTTGTGGTGTGGCTAACGAAATTAGACAAGAAAGAGATGATGATAAGGTTCATCAGTTTATCATGGGACTAGATGATTCTCGTTTTGGTGGTCTGTGTACTACACTAATTGGGATGGATCCTTTGCCTAGCATTGGAGAAGTTTACTCTAAAGTAATCAGAGAAGAACAGAGACTTAATGCTTCTCGTAGTCGTGAGCAGCAACAAGATGCTGTTGGGTTTGTTACTCGACAAACTGACTTAACTACTTTAAACGACAGTTCAAAGTCAGATTCATCAATTCTTAAAAACAGAGATCGTACGTCATCTTGTTCTCATTGTGGTAGAAGTGGTCATGAAAAGAAGGATTGTTGGCAGCTCGTGGGTTTTCCAGAATGGTGGACTGAACGTAATGACGGAGGACGTGGTAGAGGACGTAGCTCTCGTAAAGGGCGTGGTGTTCGTGGTCAGGTCACCACTGCGCACGCAACGAGTTCGCATGACTCTACTTTTCCAGAGTTCACTAAAGATCAATGGAAGGCTCTGACTCAGATGATTCAAGAAAGGTCAGGTGCTGACAAGTTATCTGGTAAGACAAAGTTTGGTGATGTCATTATAGACACTGGTGCTTCTCATCATATGACCGGTAGTTTATCCCTTCTAACGGATGTAGTCTCCATACCACCGTGCTCAGTTGGGTTTGCAGATGGTAGCAAAACACTTGCTCTAAGCATGGGAAAGTTCCCACTGTCAAGCGAAATTTCGTTACCAAACGTGTTATACGTTCCGTCTTTGAACTGCACTTTGATCTCTGTTTCCAAAATATTAAAGCAAACTGGTTGTTTTGCGACTTTCACTGATGCAGTTTGTGTTTTACAGGACCGTTTCTCGAGGACTCTGATTGGAGCCGGTGAAGAGCGTGATGGGGTCTATTTTCTGTCGGATGTTGCTACAGCAAAGATACACACGGCCGATGCATCTACTGATCAGACTTTGTGGCATCTGCGTTTGGGACATCCTAGTTATTCAGTGCTTTCTGCTTTACCTATGTTTTCGTCTACTTCTGTTAGTTCTCATCAGTGTGATGTGTGTTTTCGAGCTAAACAAACTAGACAAGTGTTTCCTGACAGTTCTAATAAATCAAAAGATTGTTTTGCTTTGATTCATGTCGATGTCTGGGGTCCTTACCGTCAACCTTCTTCGTGTGGTGCACTCTATTTTTTGACGATTGTAGATGACTTTTCTCGAGCTGTTTGGACATTTTTGATGCTCGAAAAGTCTGAAGTTCGCAGTCTTCTTACAAATTTCATTACTTATGTTACCAAGCAATTCAACAAAACAGTACAACAAGTTTGAAGTGACAATGGAACAGAGTTCATGTGCTTGTCTTCTTACTTCAAACAGAACGGGATTGTACACCAGACATCATGTGTTGGAACACCACAACAAAATGGGAGAGTTGAGCGAAAACACAGACATATTCTGAATGTTTCTCGTGCCTTATTGTTTCAGGCAGGATTACCAACTAAATTCTGGGGGGAAGCAATCTTAACAGCTGCTTTTCTCATCAATCGTACTCCTACCTCTCTTCACAATGGACGCTCTCCATATGAAGTATTACACGGGTGTCCACCAGATTATTCACTCTTGCGAGTGTTTGGTTCTGCGTGTTATGCTCATCGGGTAGCAAGAGATAAAGACAAGTTCAGTGAGCGTAGTCGTAAGTGTGTTTTTGTCGGCTATCCTTTTGGGAAAAAAGGTTATAAAGTTTATGATTTAGAACGAGAGGAGTTCCTTGTGTCTCGTGATGTGGTGTTCCAAGAAGGAGTGTTTCCTTTTCTTTTAGAGAGCTCGCCAACTAAATTAGCCCCTTCCCCTTTGAACTCCAGTGATGAGGATTGGCAGTTTTCTACAGTTCCGTTGGCTGAAGTCTGTAACTCTCCAACAAGTCAAGATATCACCAGTGTTCCTGCATCAACAGACATAGTAGTGTCTGACAAAGTGGCAGACGAACAAACCAGTGCAGAAAATGCTCCAGAAGATGAGACGAGTTCTGAACAAAGTATTAACGAGGAGGTTGAGGTTTCACAAGCACTTCCTGCAGTTACAGAACAGGAAGCTGAAAAGAACAGTGTCTCAGAAGGAAATGTGACTACTGGAAAACTTGGTAGGGGAGAACGTCAGCGGGTTCCTTCTGTGCGTTTGAAGGACTTTGTTACATATAATGCATCGGCTGTGTCGTCAGTTCCAGCAACCCCTCACGCTCTCATCGCCTCCACATCTCAGTCCTCCACTACGGTTCAAGGTAACTCACTCTATCCTCTCACCAATTATATTTGTGACTCTACTTTTTCTCCACAGCATCGTGTCTTCTTGGCTGCCATCACGGCCAGAACAGAGCCTAAGCATTTTAAAGAAGCTGTTGGTGTCAAAGTTTGGGATGACTCCATGATCACTGAGGTCGTTGCTCTTGAAGATCAACACACTTGGGACATTACTGACTTACCGCCTGGCAAAAAGGCTATTGGTAGCCAATGGATTTATAAAATCAAATACAATGCGGATGGAACAGTTATGAGACACAAATCACGTGTTGTGGCCATGGGAAATAAGCAAGTTGAAGGCGAGGATTATACAGAAACTTTTGCTCCCGTCATAAAGATGACTACAGTACGTACTCTTCTTCGTCTTGTGGCTGCAAAGAATTGGGAAGTGTATCAAATGGACGTCAATAATGCGTTTCTTCATGGTGATCTTCAAGAAGAGGTCTATATGAAACTTCCTCCTGGTTTTCGTCATTCTCATCCTAATAAAGTGTGCCGTCTTCGCAAGTCTTTGTATGGACTTAAACAAGCTCCTCGGTGTTGGTTTAAAAAGCTTTCAGATGCCTTGTTGAAGTTTGGTTTTGATCAGTCTTATGACGATTATTCTCTCTTTTCCTATACACGCAAAGGAATCGAGTTGAGAGTTCTCATATATGTTGATGATCTTTTAATATGTGGCAATGACAGTCATATGCTGCAACGTTTTAAAGAGTACTTGTGCAAGTGCTTTTCCATGAAAGATTTAGGGAAGCTAAAATACTTTCTTGGCATAGAAGTAAGTCGAGGTCCCGAAGGTATTTTTTTGTCTCAGCGCAAGTATGCGTTGGACATTGTCTCAGACACTGGTCTACTCGGTTCTAAACCTGCAGCTACTCCACTTGAGCAAAATCATAAACTTGCCACAGTGGAAAGTCCGCGTTTGTCTGATCCTAAGAAGTATAGGAGACTCATGGGACGCTTGATATATCTTGCGCATACTCGTCCTGAACTGAGTTACTCTGTACACGTGTTGTCTCAGTTTATGAAGTCGCCGAATGAAGCTCAGTGGGAAGCTGCTCTCCGTGTTGTCAGGTTTCTTAAAGGTTCGCTTGGACAAGGGGTCATGCTTAGCTCTTCTCCTGACCTCTCACTCACCATTTACTGTGATTCCGATTGGTCTGCCTGTCCGATAACCAGGCGTTCTCTTAGTGCTTTTGTGGTCATGCTAGGTGATTCTCCCATCTCGTGGAAGACAAAGAAGCAAAAGACAGTGTCACATTCTTCCGCTGAAGCTGAGTATCGGTCCATGGCTGCTGCTCTTCGCGAAGTAAAATGGTTACGCAAATTGTTGAAAGGAATGAGTATCGAACAGAAGCCCACTCAGTTTTACTGTGACAGTAAAGCCGCAATTCACATTGCTACCAATCCAGTCTTCCATGAACGCACTAAGCACATAGAGAATGATTGTCATGCAGTTCGTGATGCAGTTCAAGCCGGTTTAATATCTTTACAACACATCCGTACTCACAAGCAAGTTGCAGACATTCTTACCAAGGCCTTGGGTCGTGATCAGTTTCGAGTTTTACTGTCCAAGTTGGGCGTTCGGGACCTACACGCTCCAACGTGAGGGGGCGTATTGGAGATATTCTTCATAATTATCTTATTATTGTATTAGTGATAAGTCCTGGTATTGTTGATAAACTCATATCACAAGTGTGATAAGGATCGTAAGTCCGTTCTTGATAAGGACTACATCGTGTATATAAACAAACGTCTGAAAAGCATAATAAACAAGTTGAGTTCGATATCTTATTCTACACAAAGAAAACACTACAATAATTTATTACTCACAAAAGTATCAATCCTGCACTTTTCTAACGTGATGTTACGAGTAGTATTTAACGTCTTCAATATTTATTTACGAAATAATATTTTTGTTTAATAATAATTATAGAACAACGCACCTAAAAAGGTTGAAATTTTCAACATGCCAACTCTTATGTGATTAGAGCATCATTATCCTAACAACCTATAATGGGTTGCTTAATTATATAATAATAATATTTAAGGAGTCCTTTTTGGTAAACAACTTAGCTAAGCAACTTAATATTTTTCCTCTTCCATTGCAAGTTTCTACAGTTTCAATGGTGAGGAGAGCTACAGTTCCATACGAAGCCCCTAAACAGCCATGACAATTCACAAAACAAGAATCAAGTTGTTAACTTTGATCTCACATATGGCTTTGAACATCGATTTAAACTCTTATTAAACGTTTCTACATGTCAATAGGGAAGCAAACCTGAATTGATTTGGGACTTTTGGTTCTTCCCTTTGATTGCTCCACCGTAATCCCCGTTTCCTCCTCCTCCCATCCTCGACGTGATTTTCGGTAGCTTCCCAGTTCCGGATTTGCCTCTAACGATTCCTGAGAACCAGGACATGGTCGATCACGAAGCAGCCGCTGGAGAAGACCAGACGCTGGAGAAAACGATGATCCCGATGTCGACGCCGCAGCAGCAGCCCCGGAGGAAGGCAAAACCCAGTTTGATTTGGTTTCACGCGTAACCGAAGCTCCCCTATCTCATGTCTTGACACGTGCACGTTAAGCGTCGTTGTTTCACGGGCTTAATTAAGCGCCGTGGCTTCTCTCTTTTCTTATTTTTATTTTATTTTTAATTAAAATTAACCCTAAGCAATGCACTAAGCACCTGCGATAAGGGTGCTCTTACGTGCAATGTTTAACATTTTATAAGTTTTGCTATAAGTTTATAAAGAGCCTAGATGCGAATATTGGCCAGTTCCACCCATTTTTATATCACCAATGCTAGGAACCTAAGTAAATCGGTCAACCATTATCATTAACCTCAATTATTTCTCAAAACGTTATCAATAAAAATTAAAAAAGAAAAACATTTTATAGTTGAGAGAAAAACCCAAACGCTTTGTCTCTTTCCCCTTATATCTCTCTTCTCTCGTCCTCTACGCATCCTTAAAACTTAGATTCATCTGGTTCTTTTCAGAAAGCAAGAGAAATCTTCTGTGTAAGTTTCAATCCTTCTCTTTTAAACAAACCCAAAAAAAAAAAAACTTTTAAGTTCTTTCTTTGTGGGCAAACAATCTTTTTACTCTTTGATTAAAGGGTGTAATCCTAGCTACTACAGGAAAACGTGTGGTCGTCACTTTATTGGCATATTTTCATTATATATACACCTAAGATCATATCACTCTCTTGATGTCTTCTTCTTCTTCGTCTCGCAATTGGTCCATCGACGTCTTCCCGAGCTTCAGAGGGGAAGACATCCGCAAACAATTCCTCAGCCACTTTCGAGACGAGATGGATCGTAGATCCATCACTGCCTTCGTAGACAACGGGATCGACAAAGGTCAATCCCTGAGTCCCGTGCTTACACAGGCCATAAAGGACTCGAGGATCGCCATAGTCATCTTCACTAAAAACTACGCCTCCTCTGCATGGTGCCTAAACGAGCTGCTGGAGATAGTGAAATGCAAGCGTGAATCGGATCAAATTGTGATACCGGTTTTCTACTGCGTGGATCCTTCTGAAGTCAGGAAACAGGAAGGAGACTTTGGAAAGGTATTTAACATGACATGCCAAGGCTACGAGAAAACAAAGGATGAGATACAATTATGGCGTGATGCGTTGACTGATGTAGCAAATCTCACCGGGTTTGATTCTAAGAATTGGTAAACGACCTTTTGAACTATTCTCTTTCTCTTTATATCTTGAATCATTGCTCTTCCTAATACTAGTTGAGAGGCTTCAAATATATGCTTTTTCATTGCTAGACTATGGTTTTTTTTCATTTTACTAAACATATTTCCACAAATACTCTAAAGATTATGTGAAAGTACATTATGAAGAAACTATAATATAGTGTAGTGAAAAGTTTAGTGTCGTACTCTTTGAAATGGTATATATAGAGTGTCGCTTTGATTTTTTTCACAAATATTAAGAAAATTATTAAAATGCATTATATTCTTAATAATTACACATATTCAACCAATTGGAATTTTAGAAACTAAAATTATTTATAAAGTTAATGCATTTGCAATTAATATTTAGCTCAAAATTGCATTTGAATTCTAAAGTGACACTCTAAAGTGACACTCTTTGTAACAAGAAAAAAATATTAAAATGATACTTATTTAGAAACAGAGTGAGTACTATTTATTATTGAAGAAACAAAATTTAAAATGATAATAAAGGATATAATTAAATACAATAAATGCAGCTGAAGGGTAAATAATTAATAAACAAAAGAATAAAAACATAAAATAGAGCATAGACTATGATATTAAGAATTTCTCCAATGTATTATTCCATTTTCTTCCTTTTAAAAAGTAAAGAAAATATTATATTTTTGGAATAGTCTCATTTTATTGCATTATAGATCTTTAACTACATACTTCGTTTAGAATGAAAAATATAGGAGGTTGTAGTCTTGTAGATGCTCTAACTGAACCTTCAGATAAAATGACAATACAAATGGTACCTAAATTACTAAAAGAAAATTGTGGCTTGAAGCACATGCCTTTATGTGCCTTAGGGCAGGACGGGTCAATACCACATTTCTATTATTACTTTTTATTTTTAACTTAATCACTTTTACTTTTATTTTTAGGAGAAAAAAATCCACTTAGAGTTAATTAATTTAAAATTTATTATTTAGAGTTGAGGGGTGGGTTAGGATTTTGGAATGTGAGATTAAAATTTTAATTAATTTAAGAGTCTTTTACCTCTTAAAAAGAGAGTATTTTTGAAAATGTCTTTTTTAGTGAAAGTAAAAATGAATAATGATATCAATAATATGGTAAACATGAAAATTTTCATGTATATAATTTACTATTCATAAATACTTTTATTTCTCTTATTGTTAGGGAAAGTGATGCAAAACTGAGTAAAGATATCGTCAGTGATATTCTGAAGAAACTGAATATAAGTCAATCTACGGACTTTGAGAACTTTGTCGGGATCGAAGATCATTTTGAAAAGATGATTGCATTGTTGGAATTGGAATCTGAGGAAGTTAGGATGGTCGGGATATGGGGTCCCTCAGGAATTGGCAAGACTACCATTGCAAGATTTTTAGGAACTCGACTCTGTCATCAGTTCCAAACTTGGGAATTCATAGACAGGCGAATCGTATCTGAGAGTAAGAACAGTTACACTAAATGCAACCCCAGAGACTATAACATGAAGTTGCACTTGCAAGAAAACTTCCTATCTAAATTATTAGATAAAAAGGGAATCAAGGCAAATCACTTAGGTGCGGTGAAAGGGAAACTAAAGAACCGAAAGGTCCTTATCATTATTGATGACTTGGATGATCAAGTGGTGTTAGATGCCTTGGCCGGTGGACATGAATGGTTTGGTCCTGGGAGCAGAATCATTGCGGTTACAAAAGATAAGCATATTCTAAGGACCCATGGGATTAAATATATCTACGAAGTCGGTTTCCCATCTGAAAAAGCTGCTCTTCAGATTTTTTGTCAGTCTGCTTTCAAGAAAGTGTTGAAACATAAACTTGATTTGGGTTAATCATTGGGCTAATAATCTAATAATCATGTTAGCCCAAATTTGACCCAAGTTCTAGAATTTATCTAGAAAAATCTTCCACCTCCTTAAGATAAAAATCTAGATATTTTCATAGAATTATCTAGATAATTAGAATAAAAATATCAAGATATTTTAGTAGAATTATCTAGATTTAAGAATAAAATATGTAAGATATTTTGTATTTTGGAGGCTATAAATACCTCCACTCTCTTCTCATTTTGTATTATCCAAGTTTTCAAGAATCATCCAAGTAATAAAGAAGTTTTCTCTTCATAAAATCTCTTCTCTTCAAACACTTAAACACTTTCTCCATTTCTAATAAGTTTCTCATTCCAACAAAGTGGTATCAGAGCTACAAGATCATTTTGAAGATGGCAAGTAGTGGTGTTCCCTTCCAAGTTCCAATGCTCACAAAGAGCAACTATGACAATTGGAGTTTAAGGATGATTGCTATCTTAGGAGCACATGATGTATGGGAGATAGTTGAGAAAGGCTTCATTGAACCAGAGAATGATGGTGGTTTATCTCAAGCTCAAAGAGATGGCTTGAGAGATTCAAGAAAGAGAGACAAGAAGGCTCTCTGTCTAATCTATCAAGGTTTAGATGAAGATACATTTGAGAAGGTTGCTGGAGTAAAGACATCTAAAGAAGCATGGGAGAAGCTTCAAACCTCTTACAAGGGAGCGGAACAAGTTAAGAAGGTACGTCTACAAACTTTACGAGGAGAATTTGAGTCATTACAAATGAAGGAAGGAGAACTCATCTCAGATTACTTCTCAAGAGTCTTGACGGTTACTAATAACCTAAAAAGAAATGGTGAGAAGTTAGATGAGGTGAGAATCATGGAGAAAGTTCTTAGATCGCTGGATTCAAAATTTGAGCATATTGTTACCGTAATTGAAGAGACAAAAGACTTGGAGACAATGACGATAGAGCAACTTCTTGGATCACTACAAGCTTATGAAGAAAAGAGGAAGAAGAAAGAGGATATTGTTGAGCAAGTTCTCAAGATGAGAATTGATCACAAAGAAGAAAGTAGCCGAAATAATCCAAGACGTGGTGGCAGTCATTTCAGAGGAAGAGGTCGTGGTGTAAATGGACGAGGTTGGAGACCATATGAAGACAACTTTAACCAAAGAGGAGAGAGCTCATCAAGAGGTCGTGGAATGGGAAATGCAAAATCAAGGTACGATAAATCAAACGTCAAATGCTATAGATGCGGAAAGTTTGGACACTATGCTTCTGAATGCAAAACTCCAAACAACAATAGAGTTGAAGAGAAGTCCAACTATGTTGAAGAAAGGAGTAAAGAAGAAGATATGCTATTGATGGCTTACAAGAAGGATGAGCCAAATGAAGTTAGCAGATGGTACCTTGATAGTGGTGCTAGCAATCACATGTGTGGGAATAAAAGCATGTTTGTGGAGCTTGATGAATCGGTGAAAACCAATGTAGCTTTGGGAGATGAATCGAAGATGGAGGTGAAAGGTAAAGGTAATATTCTCATCCGCTTGAAGAATGGAGATCATCAATTCATTTCTAATGTTTATTACATCCCAAGCATGAAGACCAACATCTTGAGCCTAGGACAACTCTTGGAGAAAGGTTATGATATTCGACTAAAGGATAATAACCTTACTCTAAGAGATAATGCAAATAATCTCATCACAAAAGTACCAATGTCAAGCAATAGAATGTTTGTCCTAAACATTCAAAATGACATTGCACGATGTCTCAAGATGTGCTACAAGGAGGAGTCATGGCTTTGGCATCTTCGGTTTGGGCATCTAAACTTTGGAGGCTTAGAGCTACTTTCTAAGAAACAAATGGTGAGAGGATTACCTTGCATCAACCATCCAAATCAAGTGTGTGAAGGGTGTTTACTTGGAAAGCAATTCAAAATGAGTTTTCCAAAGGAGTCGGAGACAAGAGCAAGAAAGCCATTAGAGCTCATACATACAGATGTATGTGGCCCAATCAAACCAAGCTCACTTGGTAAGAGTAACTACTTCCTTCTCTTTATTGATGATTTTTCAAGAAAAACATGAGTTTACTTTTTGAAAGAAAAATCAGAAGTGTTTGAAAATTTCAAAAAGTTTAAAACCCAAGTTGAGAAGGAAAGTGGTCTTGTGATTAAAACCATGAGATCCGATCGGGGAGGAGAATTTATGTCCAAGGAATTTCTGAAGTATTGTGAAGATAATGGTATTCGAAGACAATTGACGGTGCCAAGAACACCTCAACAAAATGGAGTAGCGGAAAGAAAGAATAGGACTATTCTTGAGATGGCAAGAAGCATGCTCAAGAGTAAGAATCTACCAAAGGAGTTATGGGCAGAAGCAGTCGCGTGTGCGGTGTACATATCAAACCGATCTCCAACAAAGAGCGTTTCTGGAAAGACACCACAAGAAGCTTGGAGTGGAAGGAAGCCCGGTGTCTCACACCTAAGAGTCTTTGGAAGCCTTGCTCACGCTCACGTTCCAGACGAGAAGCGGAGCAAACTAGACGACAAAAGTGAGAAGTACATTTTCATTGGGTATGATGCTAACTCCAAAGGCTACAAACTCTACAATCCTGAAACAAAGAAGACAATTATAAGTCGAAATGTCATCTTTGATGAAGAAGGAGAATGGGATTGGAGATCAAATAATGAAGACTACAACTTCTTTCCATCTTTTGAAGAAGAGAACTTGGAGCAAATAAGAGAAGAACCAGCTACACCACCAACTTCACCAACACCAAGTTCTCAAGGGGATGAAAGCTCAAGTGAAAGGACTCCACGTTTTAGAAGTCTACAAGACATTTATGAGGTAACCGAAAATCAAGACAATCTCACTTTATTTTGCCTTTTTGCGGATTGCGAGCCTATGAACTTTGAAGAAGCTCAAGAAAAGAAGTCATGGAAAAGTGCAATGGATGAAGAAATCAAGTCAATCCAAAAGAATGATACATGGGAATTGGCTTCACTTCCTAATGGGCATAAGGCAATAGGTGTGAAGTGGGTATACAAGGCAAAGAAGAACTCTAAAGGAGAAGTTGAAAGATACAAGGCGAGACTGGTGGCAAAAGGGTATAGTCAAAGAGCCGGAATCGACTATGATGAGGTATTTGCTCCAGTTGCTCGTTTAGAAACAGTTAGGCTAATCATTTCATTGGCAGCCCAAATGAGATGGAAGATACATCAAATGGATGTCAAATCTGCCTTCTTAAATGGAGATCTTGAGGAAGAAGTCTACATTGAGCAAACACAAGGCTACATAGTCAAAGGTGAAGAAGACAAAGTCTTGAGGCTGAACAAGGCACTTTATGGATTAAAGCAAGCACCAAGAGCATGGAACACTCGGATTGATAAGTACTTCAAGGAGAAAGACTTCATCAAGTGTCCATATGAGCATGCACTTTATATCAAAACCCAAAACAACGATATATTGATTGCATGCTTGTATGTGGATGACTTGATATTCACTGGCACCAATCCGATTATGTTTGAAGATTTCAAGATGGAGATGACAAAGGAGTTCGAGATGACTGATATTGGATTAATGTCATACTACCTTGGCATTGAAGTAAAGCAAGAAGAAAATGGAATCTTCATCACTCAAGAAGGATATGCTAAAGAAGTGCTTAAGAAGTTTAAGATGGAAGACTCAAATCCAGTTTGCACACCAATGGAATGTGGAGTCAAGTTATCAAAGGAAGAAGAAGGAGAGAGTGTTGATCCAACACTCTTTAAGAGCTTAGTTGGAAGTCTACGTTATCTAACTTGCACAAGGCCCGACATCCTACACGCGGTTGGAGTTGTGAGTCGATATATGGAGCATCCAACAACAACTCATTTCAAGGCAGCTAAGAGGATCTTACGCTATATCAAAGGTACAATCAACTTTGGCTTGTATTACTCTATCTCTGACGATTACAAGCTTTTTGGATATAACGATAGTGACTGGGGTGGAGACGTTGATGACCGGAAAAGCACAAGTGGCTTCGTATTTTTCATTGGAGAAACCGCTTTCACATGGATGTCAAAGAAGCAACCAATTGTTACCCTCTCTACTTGTGAAGCGGAGTACGTAGCGGCTACTTCATGTGTTTGCCATGCTATTTGGTTACGAAACTTGCTAAAGGAGTTGAGCCTACCACAAGAGGAGCCAACGAAGATCTTTGTTGATAACAAGTCGGCAATAGCATTGGCGAAGAATCCAGTCTTCCATGATCGGAGTAAGCACATTGATACTCGTTATCACTACATTCGAGAATGTGTTGCCAAGATGGATGTGCAATTGGAGTATGTGAAGACAAATGATCAAGTAGCTGATATCTTCACCAAACCACTCAAGCGTGAAGACTTTATCAAGATGAGGAGCTTACTCGGAGTAACCAAATCAAGTTTAAGGGAGGGTGTTGAAACATAAACTTGATTTGGGTTAATCATTGGGCTAATAATCTAATAATCATGTTAGCCCAAATTTGACCCAAGTTCTAGAATTTATCTAGAAAAATCTTCCACCTCCTTAAGATAAAAATCTAGATATTTTCATAGAATTATCTAGATAATTAGAATAAAAATATCAAGATATTTTAGTAGAATTATCTAGATTTAAGAATAAAATATGTAAGATATTTTGTATTTTGGAGGCTATAAATACCTCCACTCTCTTCTCATTTTGTATTATCCAAGTTTTCAAGAATCATCCAAGTAATAAAGAAGTTTTCTCTTCATAAAATCTCTTCTCTTCAAACACTTAAACACTTTCTCCATTTCTAATAAGTTTCTCATTCCAACAAAGATTCTCCCCCTGCTGAATTCATGGAGCTAGCTTCTGAAGTTGCAGAGCGTGCAGGTCGTCTTCCTTTGGGGCTTGATCTTTTGGGTGTGTCTTTACATAAAAGGGAAAAGGATTATTGGGTAGATTTGTTGCCAAAACTTCGGAATGGTCTAGATAAGGGTATCGAGAAAACACTAAGCTTTACCTACGAAGAATTAGAAAGAGAGGATGATAAAGCATTATTTCGTCACATTGCATGTCTTTTTAATGGTGATGAAGTCAATTACATCAAGCTGATGCTTAGTGAGTTGAATGCTGGTACAAGTTTTGAACATCTGGTTGATAAGTCCCTCATACGTAAAATCCTATCGGGTAATAATACGTATATCGTGGAGATGAACTGTTTGGTTCAAGAAATGGGGAAACAAATAGTCCGTGCACAATCTAACACGCCCGGAGAACGGGAATTCTTAATGGATTCAAAAGATGTTTGCAATGTTCTTAGAGATGGCACTGTAAGTTTTTATTTTCTCTCTTCCATTGTATAACTCTCTGATGTGATGAGACCAAAAATATTCATTTTTCTAAGACAATAATTCTTGTATATTTTTCAGGGTACTCAAAAGGTTCTAGGTATATCATTGAATTTAGATGATATAGATGAAGCGCAGATACATGAGGAGGCTTTTAAAAGGATGAGTAATCTCCATTTCCTAAAATTCTATAAAAAGTCATTGGAGGGGAAGAAAGAAGGTATATGGGGAAAATTACCCAAAAGACTCTATTTTCCGGAGGAACTCAAACTACTAACTTGGCCGGGATATCCTATGGAATGCATGCCTTCTAATTTTTGTCCTAAATATCTGGTGGAACTCAGAATGCCCAACAGCAAGCTTAAGAGTCTATGGGAGGGAGTTAAGGTAAGCATCGATAGACTATCAGAATTAATGTCCTTAGCTAATATTTTTGCAATCCAAAACATCAACGAGAAGAAATATGTTTCTGTTTTTGTTTTACAATCCTTTCAATTGATATGTATGTGTTTCTCTATCTTATGTTTTGGTTCAGCCGCTTACTAACCTCAAGGATATTGATCTATCGGAATCTATAAACCTGAAGAAAATCCCTGATCTTTCAAAGGCTACTAATCTTGAGACATTGAATCTTCGCGGTTGTTCTAGTTTGGTGAAGCTTCCTTCCTCTATTGGGAATCTTGTTAGTCTAAAGGATTTGAACATGGCTGGATGCAAAAAGCTGGAGGCTCTTCCAAAGGGAATCAACCTGCAATCCCTCATTCACCTCAATCTCAGTGGATGCTTAAAGTTGAGGGATTACCATGGTATCTCAGATAAAACTTCAATCCTCACTTTAAACAATACTGCAATCAAACGTTACTCCCCTTTCGGTCTAGAGAATGTCGTTGAACTTCACCTTGAGCAAATAACGAGCAAGGAGTTGTGGAAAGGAGTTCAGGTAATACATACTTGCTAGAACTATTCAGTTATAAATATTTTTGTTGAACAAATTCAGTTATAAATTCATAATATAGAAATTCACTAGGATGACCCTTTTTTTTTTGACACAAACACTAGGAAGACCATAAATTTTTTTTATCATAAGTATTTTTTTTGGGTTAAAAACAAATAGATACTTATATTCCTAAGTTTAATTAATCTAAATTTATGATTTAGATTTTAAGAAGTCAGATTTTTAAGAGTGAAGTTTAAGATTTTTAAAAATAAATAAATAATTAAAATTTAAAATAGTTTCAATAAAAATTTCAAATTTCAAAATAAAATTTTGAAAAGAAAATTTATTAAAATTCAAATTCGAAAATGTATAATTCGAATTTGTTTTTATTTAAATAATTATTTATTATAAAGTAATTCTATAATATCTTTAGATTCTTTAATAAAAAAAATTTTGATCATTCTTTTCTATATGAGTTTTTTTGGTGAGAAAAACTATTTTAGGGTCTTATGAGAGAATTACTCTTCATAAAATTCGTCAAACTATATAAAACTATTTGCAATTTATTAAGGAAAAAAAAACCTTTATAAACCTTAAATTGACCTTTTCAACATGAACTTAAGGACATACATATGTTTTAAACTATCCTTTGCTTTGTCCTTCTTTTGTTTTTTCTTACTCAGCCCCTCCCAAGGCTCAAGAAAATAATGTTGTCGGGAGCTGTAAACCTGAAACAAATCCCGGATCTTTCAGAGGCAACAAGACTGGAGACACTTAAACTCAATGGTTGCTCGAGTTTGGTGGAGCTAAAACTTTCGTCAATTAAGAATCTAAATAATTTGACGAGCTTGGAAATGGCAGGATGCTCAAGTCTAAAAACACTTCCAACCGGTATCAACTTGGAGTCTTTGTATTCCCTCGATCTCAACGGTTGCTCACAGTTGAAGAGTTTCCCAGAGATCTCAAACAACATCTCTACTCTTTACCTAAACCAAACCGCGATCAAAGAGATTCCTACAAGTATCAAAAACTTGTTAAACCTCGAGTACATGGAGATGTGCGGGTGCAAAAATCTAGAGACTCTTCCCACCGGCATCAACTTAGTCTCTCTCTATCACCTCAATCTCAATGGATGCTCGCGGTTGAGTAGTTTTCCGGATTTCTCAAGAAACATCTCGACTCTCTATCTAAACCAGACCGGGATTAGAGAAGTCCCTCCATGGATCAGTAACTTCTCTAACCTCGAAGCCTTAGAGATGTGGGAGTGCAAAGAGCTTTACTACATTTCACCAGAAACTTTCAAACTTCCAAATCTTCTCGAGGTTTTCTTCTCAGAGTGCAAGAAGTTGACTGAAGTTAGATGGCCTGAGAACACAGAAGACAACAACAACACTGCCACTAACTTGTATTTGGTCAGTTTCATTAATTGCTTCAGTTCAAATCAAGAAGCCTTTATTCAACAATCAGCTTCCGAGTATATGATCTTTCCAGGTGAAGTGCCTCCCTTCTTTACTCACCAATCATCTGGTAGCTCCCTTTACATCCCGCTGCATCATTTTCCTCTCTTCAAGATACCCTCCTTGAACTTCAAAGCTTGCGCCGTGGTGGATTATGATCTCTTGGTTGATCCGACCGTCAACGATAAGCTTTGTTTCATAGACATTGAGGTGGAGTGTAAGTTTAGAGACAAGCACGGGAACTACTTTGAACCCGCTAAACCAAAATGTGTCTCCTTGCACCTGAAATATAATCATCAGATTATATTTGATTGTCATTTCCCTCTAGACCAAGAGTGCGATCAAGTTATGATAACATTTAAGCTCCCTAGAAGCGGAGTTAAACTAAAAGGATGCGGTGTGCGACTCTTAGAATGTACTCCAGTTTTGGCTACTCAAACTGAAGCTGATTAAAGCATAGCTGATATTGATGGAGGTTCTGTGTAAAGGCAATAGTGATGAAGAAGGCTATGTGATGCGGCGGATCTTCACCCGCTCATATGTCCCCAAAGCCTAGTTGTGACCAGCTCATTTATCATTTTGTTTTTGTTTTTATTCTTTTGTTGGGCTTTCTAAGTTTTTGGATCCTTCCGTTTCATTTTAGTTATCGTTTTAAGTTTTTGCACACAGATTAAAAAAACATTTAATTTTACATGTTTTCAAAATAAAAACACCACTACCTATACACCTAACCACATTTCAACCAATGGAAAAATAGAATGATATATAAAATCATTAAATTTTACATTGAAATTATAAAACGACACTTATTTTGAAACGAAAAATTTACCATACAACGACAAGTAATTTGAAACGGAGGTAGTACATAATTTTTGTTTCAAAGAAAATTACTACATAATTTACTTTGTGATTACTTAGGATTTGCATTTTGTTACGGACGTGATTATCATTGATTATCAAATAAAGAAACACTTTGGAACTTTTCAGTTCGTTCCTTGTGTGATGTCGATTGCTTGTGAGTTGTGAATCACCGTCTTTTAAGAACCCTCTTTGAACGGCTATTTTTAGTGACTCAACAGTCTTCGAATCCCTCTTTGAGCCTATCCTGCTTGACACAGCTCCATTTTGAACGTCAAAGCAAATACACACGTTTTAAAAAAAAAAAATCTTGGCACGTATATTTTTTAATCGACGAAGCAATGAATCAGTTAATGATTGGTCTGAGTGGAGCTTCAAAATTTTTGGAAACACAAGAAAGGATTGAATCCTATATCTGTCGAACAATACATCAATTGATCTAACCAGTTCCAAAACAACACCACACTTTCACATGAGTGTCTCAAAATCCATATAGACTCAGTAAAAGTCTCCAAAGGAGAAATTTAACAAAAAAATTCAAATTTTAGAAAGCTCTCATTTAATGAAGTGTTTAGGTTAATTTTACAATTACAAATTTAAAGAATAAAGACTTCTCAAAAATTATGTTCAATTTTGAATTACTTTTGTATTTGGATAAATTTTGGATTTTATCAAGAGCATACCTTTCAAAAAACTTTCTCTGATAATCATCTTAATTTTGTATTTGATCGAAATTTTGCCAAAATTTAATCTTTTCCATAGAAGACTTTTGGAAAAGTATAATGTGAGTAGATTTATGGAATCAATCTGTCACATGAAATCTCTCACGTGTCAAAAGAAGTCTATATAGATTAATTTTACAATTAATAAAACATAATAAAATAGTCAATAACAAAACTAATCGGTGGAGTAGACTTCGGGAGAAGTTTTCAACCAAAAACATATATGAGAAACTTGGAATATCATACATAGATTTGGTGAGAATTTATGTTTATCTTCTCCAAACACTCATAGCTTCTTAGTGAAAGACACACACTCGTTTTTTGATCAAGAATCATGAACTTGAGTAAGTCCGGTGAAAATCGAATCTTGAAATTGAAATTTTTTTAAGTTTTTGGGATGAAATGAGAGAGAAAATAAAATACAAATGGTTTGATCTTCTCCAAACACTCATAGCTTCTTAGTGAAAGACACACTCGTTTTTGATCAAGAATCATGAACTTGAGTAAGTCCGGTGAAAATCGAATCTTGAAACTGAAATTTTTTTAAGTTTTTGGGATGAAATGAGAGAGAAAATAAAATACAAATGGTTTGTGTGTGTGAAAAATGAAATAAAAAGAAGTGGATGTTGATTTCTAGTGCATTTAGAGCTTGATTTTGGTTGTTAATTGTGATTGGTGTATTAATGACAAAATTATTTCGTGAATAAGTGATGAAGTAAGGATGATTCAGAAAAAATAATAATAACATTTTCGTAAATAATTTAATTTATAAGATGAATAAATCAAACAATTTTTTTTTTAAAAAAGAAAAGAAAAGTCCTATAGTTTTGTGTCTAACCACAAGTTTTAAGAGGGGGTTATTGGTAGGATCGTTCAAGAGGAGTTATGAAATTTATAGATTCCATTACTATTGGCATATCATGACTAACATATGTTCTATTAGTACACAAAAAGAGTAAAAAGAAAAAGGTACGTGGAAGTCTTCAAAACTCATAAATCTTGGATTCCTTATAAAATTTTCAGGAACAAAATAATTGTTTAATTCCACAAATGTCTTATATTTTTGTTATTCTCTTTTTCTTTGTCCTACCACAATTAATTTAAAATCTATATAAATTTTTTTGATAAATCTAATTAACTTTTAAAACTTTTAGAATCATCAAAATTCACAAATTATTTTTTCCAATAACCCCCTTAGGTTATATACGAAAGAAGCGCACTCTTTGAATGCAATTTATTTTCTGATTTTTAATTATTTAAAATATTTTTCTTTGTTTTCATTCGTTAAGTTTTTTTCGGATAAATGATTTTATGATAAATGCCTTTACGACATATTATTTAAATCAATTTAAACAAAAATTCATATACAGACCACTGTGTACCATAATTTGGAAATTAAAATTTACATTTTTAAATTATGTATTACTTTTTTTTGAAGTTTCACCCATATTCTAATTTAATGAAGATAATTAAGATGATGGTCGCTAGACCAAAACACAATCTTTTACAACATCGTGGGTATCATGTAATGAAGCATCATCGCAGAACGAACCATGTGGTATATTGACTCACCTCCACCATAGTCTTCATTGACTTTTCTATGTGGCTAAGTCTCCTTAAGAAAGACAGAACACCGCCCCTTTCTTTTTCATCGATAACAACTTATTGGAAAAGAAAGAAAATCAATAGATCATCTTTGACTTTCCAAAAGCAAAAGAGTTAAATTTGAAACTGTTTTTCCAGTACTTGTTTTGTCCAGAAAAAACAAGCACAAAATAAACCATATAAAACTGATTCAATTGTTGGATTTCTACCGAACAACATAAATCTTATTTACTTTTGTAATTTTATGTTGCCTACGATTTTTTTCTATTAAAATTTGAATATATTCGTGTTCTTAATATTAAGAGATGTATTGAATTTGAGATTTGGAGCGGGTTGGAAGAAAAATCCAGTCAATTCTTATTTAAAAGTAAATTTTTTTTTTAAATCTGTTGTTATTAAATTTATAAATTTTAAATATATTTTAATCTTAATGTTATTAGAATTTTTTTAAGTGTAGATTTTAGGAGATTTTTGTGATGTATGTTATATTTATAGAGTTATTAGATAAAATTATGAAAATTCAAATCACATTGTTTATTAGAAATTATAAGATTTTCAAAATTGAATAGCATATATATATATAAGATCACCTATTCATCCAAAATCATCTAATATCCATTTAAAAGTAAATCCTTCTAACGTATTAGATTGCCTAGTTATCCCCTAATTGCATTACTTTTTTAATAAAATAAGATGTTTTATATTTTAGCGTAAACTTATATTTTATGAAATATTGTATGACCAATTGTATGGTATACTCTATTTTGTGATTGACTTTTAGTTTCTATACTAAACTACCAATTGCACATAGTTTACCCTATCAAATGATAGATGTATACATCAACAACTCTATAATATATTGGAGAAAAAAAAACCCGAGATAATTGCAAATTTTGTGGGAAACTTCGGTATCAAAATACGAGGAGAAAATTTTTGATACCATACAAAAAGATACGATATTTATCTTTGACAAAAAAATTGAAGAGGTTTTATAAGTTTGAACGCTTAACCCACCCAATAAAATGAAATGAAGAACACTCCACAAAGAATCAAATTAGACATCTTTGAAATGCAAAAAACTATAAACATTTCTAATCAATATTTATATTTGCGCATAAAAAAAGAAATGTCTATTTTAGATTATGTACTGATGATTTCAATCCATTTGAAAAGTACGAAAGACAATATTTTACATGGTCACTAGTTATAACATCGTATAATTTACCGTTAATTTTTTTGCATGCAACGAGAATTTTTTTTTCTTCATTCTCGTCTCTAGGCTAGAAGATAATTAAGATGATGGTCGCGAGTCCAAAACACAATCTTTTACAACATATTGGGTATCCTGTAATGAAGCATCATCGCGGAACTAACCATGTGGTATATTGACTCACCTCCACCATAGTCTTCATTGACTTTTCTATGTGGCTAAGTCTCCTTAAGAAAGACAGAATATCACCCCTTTACTTTTTTCATCGATAACAACTTATTGGAAAAGAAAGAAAATCAATAGATCATCTTTGACTTTCCAAAAGCAAAAGAGTTAAATTTAATCACAGATTTTAGGAGGTTTTTGTAATGTATGTTATATTTATAGAGTTTTTAGATTAAATTATGAAAATTTAAATCACATTGTTTATTAGAAACTATAAGATTTTTAAAATTAAAACGCATATATAAGATCACTTATTCATCCAAAATCATCTAATATCCCATTAAACGTAAATCCTTCTAACATATTAGATTTCCTACACTAACGCTAGTTGCATTACCTTTTTATAAAATAAGATGTTTTATACTTTAATGTAATTTTTTATTTTATTAAATATTATATGACCAATTTTATGGTATATTCCATTTCATGACTGACTTTTAGTTTCTATACTAAATTACTAACTACACATGCTTTATTGTATCAGGTGATAGATATATACATCGACAACTGTATGATATATTGTAGAAAAAATACGAACCAAAATAAATGCAATTTTTGTGAGAAGCCTCGTTATCAAGATACGAGTAGAAGAATTTTAGTGCCCCACAAAAGGATAGATAGATGGTATTTGGCTTTGACAAAAAAGATTGAAGAGGTTTTATTAGTCCGAAAGTACAATCCAATCAATGAAATGACATGATATATTCTATTTCATGATTGACTTTTAGTTTGTATGTTAAATTACTAACTGCAGATGGTTTAGCGTATTAGGTGATAAACGTATGCATCTACAACTTCATGATATACTGGACAAAAGATGAGAACCGGGATAAATACAAATTTTGTGGAAATGATCATATCAAAATACAGGTAGAAAAATTCTGGTGCCATATAAAAAGATATGGTATTGCCTTTGGCAAAAATATTTAAGAGGTTTTATCAGAACACACTACTCAACCAATAAAATGACATGCGGAACATTCCACTGATAGTTAGATTAGACATCGTTGAAATGCAACAGTTTAAAAATATTTCTGATCAATATATAGATAGAATTTACGTATGAAAAAAAATGTTTCTCTTGGATTATATACTGATAATTTCAATCTATTTAAAAAGTATGAAAACAATATACTCTATGACCAAGTAATTATAACACCCTATAACTTACCGTTAAATTTGTACATGCGACAATTTTTTTTTGTTTCTCTACATTTTCGTCCGTAAGCGAGAGCATCCTAAGATGATGGTCGCGAGTCCAAGACACAATCTTGTACAACATCGTGGGTATATTTTTGTTTTTCTTTATTCTCGTTTCTAAGCCAGAGCATCCTAAAATAATGGTCGCGAGTCCAAGATACAATCTTTTACAACATCAATCTTTTACAACATCGTGGGTATCCTGGAATGAAGCATCATCGCAGAACGAACCATGTGGTATATTGACTCACCTCCACCATAGTCTTCATTGACTTTTCTATGTGGCTAAGTCTCCTTAAAAAAGACAGGACACCACTCCTTTACTTTTTCATCGATAACAACATATTAAAAAGAAAGAAAATCAATATATCATCTTTGATAAAATTGATTAAATTGTTGGATTTATGTCGAACAACAAAGAAAGCTTATTTATTTTTGTAACTTTATGTTGTCTACGAGTTTTTTTTCTATTAAAACTTGAACATTGGTGTTCTAATTATTTAGGGATGTATTGAATGTGAGATTTGGAGCGGCTTGCAAGAAAAATCCAGTTATTTCTTATTCAAACATAAATTTTTAAATATTTCAAAATATGTTATTATTAATAATTTTGAATATATTTAAAACAAATGTTATTAGATTTTTTTTAATCATAGATTTTAGGAGATTTTTATGTACGCTATACTTATAAAAGTTTTAGATAAAATTATGAAAAATCGCATTGTTTATTAGAAATTGTAAGATTTTTTAAAATTAAAAACCATATGTAAGATCACTTATTCATCCAAAATCGTCTAATATCCATTTGAAAGTAAATCATCCCAACGTATTAGATTACCCACACTACCCCTAGTTGCATTACATTTTTTAGAAAAGATGTTTTATATTTTAATGTAAATTTTTATTTTATTAAATATTGTATGACCAATTGTATGGTATAATCTATTCTTAAATTACTAAGTGTTTTCCTGCATCATCGGCAGCAAAAAAAATTAAATTTAATTTATATTTTAAATAAAAATTTAATATTTTATATCAATAATTTAATATAAATTTTAATTTAGTCAAACATAAAATTAAAATAAATTAAAAATAATTATTTTAAATTATTTTTAAGAATATATTTTTATATATTTACAATTATAATTTTAGATAGATTTTCATTTATTTATGTGGATTAAGATATATTAAATAACTTGTATGAAATTAGAAAAATGCTATAAAGTTGTATAATTATCTAAAATTAAAACTAAACCTGATTTCTAAATTTGTAGATATGAATAGGAAAAAAATTAGGTATACTAAAAATTTAGAATTAAAGTAATTTTAGTAAACTTTGAAAATCTTGTTTAGTAATAAAAATTGTATGATTATAAAAATAGACTGAAATAATATTTCAAAATTTTTAAACAATTTCATATTTTTATTATTATATTATTTAATGTATTAGTTAAATATATTTATTTTAATGATGATTTATGAGTTATTATCATATTTTTAAAACTTTACCCAAAATAAAAAAAACTCTATGTCACATTTTGTCTTAAGCAATGTCATCTTTTCTAGAATGCCATGTCACATTTTTAATGAAATTGATTCTAGTGATGACACATGGTAAATCACTTCTCAAATAATGTTTACGTATATTTTATGTCAAAAATATTAAGTTACTAGGTGTGTTCATGTCCCATATGCAACAATAAAATTTTCAGATAAAAATATATTTACAAATTCAATTCATGTTAACATTCTAGATTTTATTATTTTTATACTAATACTTCACTACAAAATTTAATTTATTTGGTTAAACATGGTTAAAATAAAAAATTTGATTGATTTTAAATTATATTTAAGAGTATATATATATATAAAATTTAATCTTAAATAGACTTTCAATTATTTATTTTGGTTAAGATACATCAAATCAATTTCCATAATATTTTTTTAAGAACTGAAATAAATTTTTTATAATTATCAAAATATAAAAAACATAATTTCTAAAATTTTAGATATCAAAAGAAAACAAATAATGTTACGATTAAAAGTTATAATTTTTAAGAAAATTGTATTAAATTTTGAAAATCTTATTTAATAATAAAAATTATATGATTATAAATATAGACTTAAACAATATTTCAAAAAAATTAAAATATTTTATATTTTTTATTTTTATTTTATTTAATGTGATATTTAAATAAATTTATTTTAATGAAGATGTATTAGTTATTTCTATATTCCAAAAAATTTATCAAAAATATATATCGACATAAGATGTAAATGTCAAATTATATTTACCCATAAGTCATGTCATTAATTTTAGTATGCTATGTCATTAATTCTAGCATGTCACATTTTTTTTTATAAAAAAAATAAAAATAACATTTGTTAAATCACTTATAGAAAATAGTTTAAAAATGAAATGGGACTTTGAACTTTGTGCTTTATTTTCTTTTTGACCCTGGAGACGTAGTCATAGTCATTATACACATTACCAAAATATTAGATAATCCCAAATTTGAATCCACTTATCAAAAAAAACACTATAACAGTTTTACAGAAAAGTAAAATAATATAAGGCATTGATAGTCGTTCGTTTCCAGTGAACCTTTCGAAAAAGACAAAAAGATATTTGCCAACAAAATGGAAAGAATCAGCGCAGACAGTTTAAGAAGGGAGGAGGGGGAGAACAGCGCACGTTGATCGTATTAATAGGGGTAGGAACAAATTATCCTAGAGACTTGTGTGGATCTCTTATTTTTTTTTTTTTTTTTAAAAACACAAAATTTAAGTGAACCAATTACGGATCGTCACATGTCAGTAGGACCCGTAAAATAGTGTAAAAGACATTTTTTATTTAAGAGATTTAAAATAGTGGGGCCCGCCACTACTTTGGCTAAGAAACCCTACTAAGAAACTCGGATAATGGTGCTCTAAAGAAAATAGAAAGGTAATAACTACTAGACAGGGATAAAATACTAATTTTTGGTCAACTGGTGTAAAATACTGTTTCGTTAAATAAATAATAACAATAGGGATTTTTTTTTACTTGTCAAGTTGGTATCATCTGACTATAACATCCCATCATCTGACTATAGACGAAATCAAATTGAGAGTGAAAGAGAAATAGATTGACAATGGAGAATCAAGCAAATAAGAAGCCGCTGAAGGTACTTGCCGACGCTTTCAAGGAACTGGCGGTTATCGTGAATTCTCCGAGTCCTGACATGTCTGTAAAGCAATTTTCTGACGCTTGCTCTCACTTGTCGGACCTATTTGGTGTGCTTGAATATGCCTTCAAGTTTGTCCAGTTAGACTACGTTGAGAAGGTATGTTTTGTGGAGGAGAGTAGTCAGTTGATGTATGAAAAACAAATACAATACAGGACCGGACATGCATATATCTAGAACGATTGTATTATATTTAGATGGAATGTTGGAAAGATCATAGTTTTTTTTTCCAGAATTTATATATATATATATATATATATATATATATATATAAAGTGATTATTCGTATATATAATTGAGAATATTAACTTATATATTGCTATTTCCTTCTATATATATAAAGTGATTATTCGTGCTCATGTATAAATATTTAAAATTGAAAATATTAATAATAACTGATTAATCTCTTGCTTTCATTTGCTTATGAGTTTTAATTTGTTTACAATTTATTTTCATGAAATACATAAAAATATTTTTAGAAAAACATTTGACTTTGCTTATAAAAAATCTGATCAGTTTGATTTTTTGTGTGTATTAAATTTCATTATTAATCTAAATTGAACAATAGTTGTTTCTTGATTTTAAATAAATAAATCTACTCTATTAGTTGCATTTTTCTTTTGATCTTCTTGTATAAAATATTATGTTTAATTTAATATATGTTAAATTTGAAAACAAATAGGAAATTGTCGTTTCAGAGTTACATAACAATAATTTTTTGAAAGCTCATGCCCACAAATCAATACTTATAACAGAAATAAATTATATAATATATTAATATTTCATTTTCAATTGTTCACTTGTTTGAGATATTTTTAACTATATGTATAAAAATAAAATAAAAATTATTCGAAAGATAAGCTATTTTATCAAAATTAATTAGATCTCTAATTTTATTGCAAACATTTAGATTATTCGTGTATATTGAGTTGTGTATATTTCTCTAAACTGAACCACTCCTATTTTTAGCTAGGCCAAATAGGGATTAAATTCTATTGCATTTATTCTGGTTATTATTATTTTTTAAAATTATTTACAAAATTTTATCATTCAATATATATTATTTTGAAAGAAATTGAAAATCTTAAAAATTGATCAGTATGAACTTACATAAACAACATCACCATTAATCTTTTAAAAGCCCATGAGATATATATGTAAAATAACTTTTTGAGCAACATTTGTAAAGTAACTAAATTTTAATAGTTGGTTATATTTTTTATTTCATTTGTTTATAGATTCTAAGAATTTTTAGAATTTATGTTTATAAAAATAATAAATATTTGTTTTGAGTAATATTAAAGATAAGGAATTAAATTGGTTTAGTTATTATATTTTAGTGTAATACTTAATTACATCATATTTTGAATTGAGCCACGATGATTTTTGGTCTTTATGGTAAAATAAATTTAACATTTAGTTACTTTAGTTTAGTGTATAATAAATGATAAATATAGTTTTGTAAAATTTTATAAACAATTTATACGTGATTTTGGATAAAATTAAGAAAAATCAATGTGATGAAGGATTTAGAGTTATTATAAGAATTTCAAACGGGTGATATTTTAAGAATTTCAAACGGGTCATGATATTAAAAAGTTTAGAAGTTTGATTCCATCAATTTAGTCATGATAAGGCGGTAATAATATTTAATTTTCAATCTAATAATGTTTAGCATGTTTTATTTAGTTTTAATTGTATCGTACCATAAACTATTTTTTTTTTTTAAATATGAGACTAGGGATTGATTTCTTTTTCTAATTATATGTTTCAAAATATCTTTATGGTAAAAATATAATTATATCTTTTAATTCAGCCTTACATTTTGAATTACAGATTGATTTTAAATTCATCATAAGGTATAAATATCAGATAATAGGTATATGTAATTAAATATTTTTTATTTTTATTTTTTTCCTTCTAATCATTATATTTATAGTGAAAATTATTTTAATTTACACAAAAAAATATAAAAACAAATTGTGATATTTCTAACTTATGGATTTTTCATTTTATATTGTTTTGTAAAAATATAAAGCAAAATAAAATAAAATATGTTTATTTTTATTTATTTTTATCTAATCTATTTTATTGTTTATGTGAATTTGTAAAAACAAGAAATTAAGTCGATAAACTTTTATCTTTTAAGAAGAGTGTTTTCATATGTTTTAAACTATATTATAAGCAGCCTTTTTTTTTCTAAAAGATAAGCAGCCATTTAAAAACAAAATAATCGAATGTAAATTAAAACTAAGCATACAAGAAAACAAAAGTTATGCTAAATGCATACAAACATTATGCATTTTGAATTTTAAAAAATAACATATTCAACACAAAGAAAAAGACATTTTCATTGAATTTGGAATGTGACTTTTGTAATAAATACACAACATTCATATTTACTTTACTACAGTTTGTAGCAAGAATATTAAAATAATATGTTAATATCAGGAATGGTTCTGATTGCATACTATCTAAACAAAAATGTAAAGTATTAGATTTCTTAGGCTGTCCCCAGCCCAAATGTATCAAACCCAAAACATTTAAACCCCAAATGGACTTAGCCTGAAAAACTCAAATTTTAGACGTATTTAACTAATCACATGCCTGATAATTTATAGAGAGGGGCATGTTCGAACTCTGGGTTTCGGTCCTAATTGACATATCTATTTCTAGTCTCATTTTTACTACATGTTTGGTACTAGTATTACTTTTCAAATTTTATCCTAAAAGATAACTGTTTTCATAAATATCATAAATTTGCGATAAAAATTAAATTAAATTTCCTGAATCACTTGTAAAACTTTAAGAATAATTTATAAGAAAAATTATATAAGTTTATAAACATAATTCCACCACTAGATACTAAACTTAAACAATAATCACTAAATCTTAAACCCAAATATTAGAGTATTTTTGATTATGTCTTATTTTTGAAAAGTGGTAACAACTTAGAGTATTTTAAGCAATCTCTCAAGAGTAAAGACCATATACATTGTACAGTTCTATGTCGTACATATAGGAGCATATTCTTGATGAGAGACACTCTTTTCCCAGGTTACAGATCTTGCAGAAGCATCTAGCTCAATATCGACACTACAAGTAATGGTTGATGAAGATGTTGAGGCAGGAGTTGCAAAGAAATCAATTAGTCATACAAGAAAACTTTTGAGGGTAAAACGTGCTCTTGAAATGGTCAGGGCTCTATTTGAAGAGATAATAGCAACCGAGTAAGTGCTCTTCTAAACTCTATTGCAAATTATTATGTGGAATAATGAATTGGCGATAACGCATCCTATTAGTTTCCGATCAAAATTGTTATGAGACTCTAAATTTTTGCGTGGGTTAAAATGCATCTGAATAGAGCTGATAGCTCCTTAAGGGATGCAGCGTTCAAGGCTTACAATCAAGTGTTAGCTCCCTACCATGGTTTTGCTCTGAAGGAGGCTGTTGCCACAGGAATGAACTCTCTCTCTACAAGGGCCATGCTGCTGGGCATGATCAATGAAACTGGTAACTCAAATGTTTCATATTGTTTGTTGGTAAAAATATTCATTTGTTCTTCAGTATGTTTTAAGGATAGGCTCACTAAACAAAAATGTCTCATTTCTTTATACAAATTTTTCAGAGGAGACGGCTAAGATACAAATGCAAAGCTATGTTACTGCATCGACACCAGTAATTGAGTATCTTAATAAGCTTTTCATCTCCAAGAAACTTGGTATCAATTGGTGAAGACCCTGAAAACTTTCATGGCCGTGGCAAATTTCCCTTTATTAATTATCTCTCTTTGCAGTCGCTGATTCTATCAGTAAAAACTGGATTATTTCATGAACCGTTTTTATTACATCCCTTTATGTTTAAATAAATGTCAAAGGCTCAAAGCTTTGTGGTTGTTGTTTATTTTTATTTTAACCTTTTCTGAAATAAAAACTGCTAAAGAATCGTACAGCCTACATGTGCATATACATGCTTCTTTGATATGTTATTAGTTTTCGTTCTGATATTACTTTCGGATTTCATCAAACTGGATGCTATTTGACTAGAACCGGTTGCGGTTAAGGAGCTAGCAGATAACCGAGGGAAGGAGAGAAGTGGATTAGATTCTCTAGTCTCGCTAGAGGGTCCGCAAGAAAATGATTGTTACCGATACAGATATTCTGTTACATCATCTTCTTGATCTGATCTATTCTCATTATCAATGTGAGAGTCATATAACTTCGTTGATGTACATTGCTTCTTCTTTGAGTGGATAGCAAGATTTATCTTGCCTCAGTGAGTAGCTATCGGCATAGAAAGTGAACACCAGTAGATCAAACTCTAAACCAGACTCACTTTTTGGTTTTGCAAGAATGGGCATCTCAAGAAATATTGTTTTGCCCGGAAAAGGAAATTGGAGAATGAAGGTCATCACTTAAAAAACAGACATTGTATTAGGGTTTGAGTGTGGATCAGCATGAAGTGGATGATTGACAGTGGCTGTACTTTTCATATGACATCTCAAAGGGATTGGTTCTCTAAGTTCAAAGAGAATAGTTCTACAATAACTCTACTTGATGAAGATTGTAATGTGGAGTCAAAAGGCTGTGGGACAAAGAGACGAACACTCATTGGTTTTCTATCAGAATGTTAATGCTATGTATGTACCTAACCTATGAAGGAGTTTGATCTCCATTGGTACTCTTAACAAGTTAGTGAACGCATATCAAGGTGAAGATGGTAAAGTGAGTTTCTAAAAGAATAAGAAATTGGATATACGTAGGGAACTTAAGAATTTGCTGTATTTGTTGGATGGTAAGACAGTGATTGGTGAGAGTAGTAATGCAGAGAGGCAAATGAGCAATACAGATCTAAGGCACAGTCACCTTGGGTGCATGAACTTGGATTGATTGGAAGAAAGAGACTACATATCTAGTGTATTGTGAGCATTGTGTTATGGGAGAGTGGAAGAAGCTCAACTTAATGTTGACAAGCATAATACAGAGGATGCAGTGGGATATATAAAGTTCACCAAATGTAGTTCTATCATTCTGAGAAACAATTATATATGTCCATTATCAATCAGAAAACTAGAAAGGTTTCATTTTAAAAGTTTTGTGAGAGGAAGGAGCCCGGTTGAGAAACAAGTGAACGATTACTTGGAACTAAAGGGTTTGAAATTTTGTAAACTCAAGCTTGATGATACTGCATGAAACAAGGAATTGAGCGTTATCGGACTTGCCCCTACACTCCTCAGTAAAATGGAGTAGCTGAGAGGATGAGCACAATTGTAACGGAGACAGCTGTTTTTTTTTCTAAGTGAATCAAGATATGGAAATGAGGCAGCATCGACATTATCTTATATAGTGAATTGATCTTCTTGTTTTACTATAGATCACAATGTTCATGAATAATTATGGTTAAAACATAAAACATAGATATCAACATCTGAAAATATTTGGGTCAGTGGATTATGTCCATCAAAATCAAGGAAAATTGAAACCAAGGGATTTGGAAGGAATTGTTTATGGGATATGTATGGGGAACAAAAGACTACAAGGTATGGCTGTTGGAGGCAGAGAAATATGTAATAAGTATTAACTTCAAATCAGGTATTAGATAACGATTCATAACGAGCTTTATCAGCTACTATTCTAGTTCATCTTTGATTTTGGTATTTCATGTGTAAGAGTATAATTATTGTGAGAAACTGAAGGCTGTTTGATTTTTGAAAAACTTTACATATCCATATATGTAACGAGCAATTATATTCATTTTTTTTTTTTGTAAATGAATTAAATATAATAAACTTACATGGTTCTCCAAGAAAAATCACTCAGTGTGCATTTAGGCGATATGTTACCGTATACCAATGTCGAAGAACATAAATGATGATAGCAAAAAACAGAATCACAATTGAGAAATAGAAAATTACATGGCTACCAGCGAGCCAGCCCTGGACTTTACACTCTTCACCGTCTTCAGTCTCATTAGCCATATTGTGTTCATCGTTGGATGGACTACAAAGTTGATTCTCCGGTGATGAAAAATCCTCTATCAGTCGTATACCCCATTCATTCAGTTTGCAGGGAACACTCGAAGGGAAATGAAACTGTATATCCACGTGATCGCAGTTAAGTTTAGCTAGATGAGCATTGTCTACGTTTAGAGGGAAACAATAGTCGAATATAAACATATGACTACCCTTCTTATGCGCCGTGATGTTTTCTTGGTGATAAGGGGATTCAAAGTAGTTTCCATGTTCGTCTTTGAACCTACAATTTACCTTGATACACGCGCAAACGGAACCAAGGGTTGGTATAGGGTCAAACACAACAACCGCGCAAGCTCTAACTCTGAAGATTTGTCGAGAGAGAGAGGTTTGAAGCAGAGGGACGGTGAGAGATGTGGATATTCCAGTAGCTTTATGAGTGAAATATGAAGGCACTTCTTCACAAGACAAGATGAGTTGCTCAAAAACTGATTGTTGCTGAAGAAGAGCTTCGAGATCCAAGTCAAAGCAGTTGATGAGTCTGAATTTGACTCTTGGGACAAAATTATCTGGAAGAGAAGAGGAGGCCTCCTCGGCCACTATTAACTCTATTTCGATATTGTCTGCTCTCGTTGCCTCTCCACTTGGATAACCAATAATATCAGCTCCAGTCAATGCTCCACAGTTTGAAAAGTCAACCATCTCAAGATTTCTCAGTGTAGAAATGGATACATACTTTAACTTAGGGCAACTTTCCATAAATAGGTATTTGAGCCTAGAGAAATTCTCAACCCACCGCGGAATCTCTTCTATTCCTGTTTGGCTTAGATTCAGTTCTAAGACATTTCTTGAGATATCAGGAAAACTCCTCAACCGCAGGCACCCACTAATAATGAGGCGAATGAGCGATGGAAGGTTGATTCCAGTAGGAAGAATCTCTAGATTTGTGCATCGTTTAATGCTCAAATTTGTAAGTCTATGGAGATTTTGAAATGAACAAGGAAGCTCCACCAAACTAGGGATATCCGAGAGAAACAAGATCGTCAAAGAAGGAGACAACATGGACATGAGAGGTGTTAGCGGCTGAAAAGAAAAACATTCAAAATGTTGAATGTGTTAGCAAAAGAGCTGTGAGAAATCTTTTAGTTTTAGGTTTATAACTAGGTACCTGCACTCCGTCCCATAGCTTCTCATTCTTTATGCCTTCCATGCATAACATAGTAAGATTTTCAAGATGCAAATTAGAAGGGAATTCTGCAATGGATGTTTCGTTTAGAATAAGCTCTGAAATGTTCCTTGAGATATCTGGAAAAGTCCCCAAGCGTGAACATCCATTGAGATTAAGGCGGTTTAGCGATTCAAGGTTCATTCCAGTGGGAAGAATCTCCATATTAGTACATCCTGACATGTTCAATTCAGTTAGCTTATTGAGTTTGCTAATAGAGGAAGGGAGCTCCACCAAACTAGAACAATCCTTGAGATCTAGTGTCTCTAGATGGGTGGCTTTCGAAAGATCCGGAATTTCTTTCAAGTTTTTAGATCCCCACAAATCCATTTTCTTAAGACGTCCAAGCGCCTGCAACCAAAAATAAGACATAGTAGAAATTACACATGGCATAAAAAGGGCAATCTTCTTTATAAGTACAAAAAGTTTTGTATGAAAAAAAAAAACTGCACAGAAAATGACCAAAGTAATATTTGTTAAAGAGTAAAAAGATTATTAAAAAGATTAAAATATCATTAACAAATAATATATTAATTATAAATAAATTTTATCTAAAAAACCTAAAATCAGACCCTAACCCTTAATCTTTAGATTCTATCCCAAAGATCTAAACTCTAATTATTAACCATTTAACTATAGGGATATATGTCGTCAGTCTGTATGTCGTTATAACTTATAAGAAAAAATAATTAATTATTGTTTTCTTGTATGCCATTTCATGATTAAAAAAACTATTTTGTACTACCATAGAAATATTTCTCAAAAAAAAAAAAAATACCAGTCTCCTTCTAATATCATAATCATGCATTGCCAAATCTTACCGAGACGCCTTCCCACAAGTTCTCAAGATTGCTATTGTGCAATTCAAGAATGACGAGGTTTTGAGGACAAAACTTGGAAGGCATACATCTCATTGGATATTTGTCCCAACACAATAATCTGAGTTTTGATGGCAGATAGTCAAAGCTTTCGTGTAACCTCAATCTGACTTCTTTTCCAAACGTGTAAAATTTAAGGAAACGGAGATTACTCATCCCTTTGAAGGCACTTTCATGGACATGTAACTCATCATGAATCTTGTCCATATCCAGTGCTAGACCTAAAAGCTTCTTAGTACCCTGAAAATAAAATTAAAAGATGACATAGAAAAAAAACATTAGCTTAATATGATCCCTCCTTTTATCAAATGACATGCTATTAACCTTACGTAAGAAACCACTTACACTGTTTTCACTAAGTACATCGCATATATCATCCAAATCCACCAGAAATTCACGGTTTCCAGGCTCGTCAATGGATTGTGCCCGAACAATTTTTCTACCCATTTCTTGTAACAAACTGTGCATCTCCACGGTATCGCTTCTTACGTGTATGAGAGACTTATCAACTAGGTTTTCGATCCCAACATTTACACCCAGGTTCCTATCTTCCAGCAACATCTTAATGTTAGTGATTTGCTCACCATTGAAAAGACATGCGATGTGACGATATATCACTTTATCTTCTTCTCTATCCAACCCATCATAGCTGACTCTTAGGGTTTTCTCGATTTTCTCACCAACACCATTTTGAAGCGTTGGCAGGATGTCCATCCAGTAAGCCTTGTCTCTACCCCGCAAAGTGGAACCTACACTACAAGATGTTGCCGCAATACCGACGGCCATTTTCGTCAGAATTTCGTCGGGAAAGGCCATTTCCGACGAATTTCCGACGAAAATGACCGTCGGTATGGTTTCGTCGGAAACTCAAATGTCGTCGGGAATCCGTCGGAAATTTCTGACGAAATTCCGAGAATTTCCGACGACAACAATTTTCGACGCCATTCCGACAACAATCAACCATCGAAAAATTCCGTCGGAAAAGCCGTCGAAAATTCCCGACGGACGAAAGCTGTCGGAAATTCCCGACGGACGAAAGCCGTCGGAAATTCCCGACGGACGAAGCCGTCGGAAATTCCCGACGGACGAAAGCCGTCGGAAATTCCCGACGGACGAAAGCCGTCGGAAATTCCCGACGGACGAACGCCGTCGGAATGCCGTCGGGAATTTCCGGATTTGAATTTAAAAATTGGTTTTTAATATTTTTGTTTTTAAATTTATTTAATTGAATTATTTAAAAATATTAAAATTTAAATATAGAAATTTAAACAAAAATAAATTATAGAAATTTTAAAGTTTTACAAAATTAAAAAAAAAACATTCAAAAAGTTCATAATTTAAAAAAAAAACACTAAAACCTTCTAAAAAAATGTCTTTCATCCTCTTCATAAGTTCCTGGTTTAACCTCCTTGTCTCCGCCATCTCCTCTCGATATGCCGCCATCTCAGCCGACTGTTGCTCCATTTGAGCCGATTATTATGCCATCTATAAATACAAATAATATTTTAAAAAAATATATAATTATTAGAAAACGTTTTTAACAAAATGTTTTAAAATGTTATATAAACCTTTTTTATAAATACAAATAAACTTTTTAAAAATGTTTTAAATCATTAAAATAATTATTAGAAAACGTTTTAAAAAAATGTTTTAAAATGTTATATAAACCATTTTTTATAAATACAAATAACCTTTTTAAAAATGTTTTAAAATATGTATAATTATTAGAAAACGTTTTTAAAAAATGTTTTAAAATGTTATATAAACTTTTTTTATAAATACAAATAACCTTTTTAAAAATATTTTTAAAATATATAATTATTAGAAAACGGTTTTTAAAAAATGTTTTAAAATGTTATATAAACTTTTTTTATAAATACAAATAATCTTTTTGAAAATATTTTAAAATATGTATAATTATTAGAAAACGTTTTTATAAAAATGTTTTAAAATGTTATATAAACATTTTTTATAAATAAAAATAACCTTTTCAAAAATGTTTTAAAATATGTATAATTATTAGGAAACGTTTTTAAAAATTTTATATAAACCTTTTTTTATAAATACAACTAACCTTTTTGAAAAATGTCTTAAAATATGTATAATTATTAGAAAACGTTTTTAAAAAATGTTTTAAAATATATATAATTATTAGAAAACGTTTTTAAATATATATATATATATATGTATAAGTATAAGAAAACGTTTTTTTAAGAAACTTTTATATAAATATTTTAACTTTAAAATTCCAAAAACAAGAAAATAAACTAACATTCACAAAAACACAATCAAAACTAATGTAAATCACAACCTAACAACACAAATCTAAGATCTAATTCCTAAAACTATCCATTCTAACCAAAGACCATCAATTTGAAACCTAAAATCCATAAAGCTAACTTCCAAATCCTCAAAAAACAACTAATAAGAATAGGGAATGGATACTTACATGATTTGGGATAGAAATATGAGAGATTTAGGTGATTTTGAGCCAAAATCGGAGAGAAAATATGAAGAACTCGCGGAGAAGGGGAAGAGACCCGAGAGAAGATAAGAGAAATGGAGAAGGAAGAAGAAGGGGAAAATATAATTAAAAAAATTCCGACGGAGACTTTCCGTCGGGAATCCGTCGGTTTAATTTTTAAAAAAAGTTTCGAATTTTTTCGTTCCCGGTAAACCATTTTCCCGACGGCATTCCGACCAAATCGTTGCCGTCGGAAAAATGCTGTCGAGAGTTCGTCGGGATACTTGTTTTTTCGAGGATAATAAGTTCCAAAGCGAATAATGTCTTTTTCCGTCGGGAATCCGTGGGTAATTACTCACGGATTCCCGACGGAATGCTTAATTAATTGAAAAAATGTCTCATTTTGCTATTTTTTGGATACGAAAAATGTCGAAATGACACTTCTTAAATGTGTAATAGGATATTTGTTCACAAGGAATGAAATTTTCATCTAAAAAAATTATTACGAAGAACATCGACATATTCTTTATTTATCACTTAAAACATATAAGTGTTAAGGTGATATATAAAGAATAGGTCGATGTTCCTCGTAATAATTTTTTTAGATGAAATTTTCATTCCTTGTGAAAAAATATCCTATTACACATTTAAGAAGTGTCATTTCGACATTTTTCGTATCCAAAAAAATGGCAAAATTAGACATTTTCTCAATTAATTAAGCCTTCCGTCGGGAATCTGTGAGTAATTCCCGACGGATTCGGGAATCCGTGAGTAATTACCGACGGATTTCCGACGAACTACATGTGTCCGTCGGGAATCCGTCGGTAATTACTCACGGATTCCCGACGGAAGGCTTAATTAATTGAGAAAATGTCTAATTTTGCCATTTTTTTGGATACGAAAAATGTCGAAATGACACTTCTTAAATGTATAATAGGATATTTGTTCACAAGGAATGAAATATTCATCTAAGAAAATTATTACGAAGAACATCGACATATTCTTTATATATCACTTAAAACATATAAGTGTTAAGGTGATATATAAAGAATATGTCGATGTTCTTCGTAATAATTTTTATAGATGAAAATTTCATTCCTTGTGAACAAATATCCTATTACACATTTAAGAAGTGTCATTTCGACATTTTTCGTATCCAAAAAAATGGCAAAATTAGACATTTTCTCAATTAATTAAGCCTTTCGTCGGGAATCCGTGAGTAATTCCCGACGGATTTCCGACGGCCTTTGGCATTTTATAGTTTGGAGTTTCATAATATTGTGGATAACTTCATTATACGATAATCTCTGTATATTAATGATTTAGAGGGACTATAACCATTAAAATATTTAAAATAATACCTATTACACAAAGCACTTATTGTGAAAGTAGATTTCCGCAATGTATGTCTTTAAATGTATAAGTGTTAAGGTGATATATAAAGAATATGTCGATGTTCTTCGTTATAATTTTTTAGATGAAAATTTCATTCCTTGTGAATAAATATCCTATTACACACTTAAGAAGTGTCATTTCGACATTTCCGTATCCAAAAAATGACAAAATTAAGCATTTACTCAATGAAATTAGACGGCCGTCGGAAATCCATCGGGAATTACCGACGGATTCCCGACGGACTTGCATGTGACTGTCGGGAATCCGTCGGGAATGCCCGACGGATTCCCGACGACCGTCTAATTTTATTTTGAAACCTCAAACTGTCGGGAATCCGTCGGAAAATACCGACGGATTCCTGACGGAGCCAATTTCCGTCGGGAATTACTGACGGAATTCTGACGGATTCCCGATGCTGTCCAATAGTAACAAAAATCGTCAAGATGTTGTCGGATTTCTGTCGGTATTTCCCGACAGAAGAGATGTTGTCGGAATTTCGTCGGGTTTTGCTGACGAAATTCCGACGAAAACAAAATTACCATTTTCGTCAGGTAGCCGTCGGAATGTCGTCGGTATATTCCGACGGCCGCGCTCTCCGTCGGAATGCCCGTCGGAAATTGCCCTTTTTTCTTGTAGTGCTAAAACAGTAAGACCCAAAGGAAGACTACCAGCATGTCTTGTAACTTCAACAGCGAGCTTCTCGAAACCTTCACGTGGAGAGTTTTGCCTGAAAGCAGATCGACATAGCATCTCTAGAGCACGCTCTTCAGATGGGAGACAGACCTTGTAAATATAATTAATCCCATGAGCTCTTAAAAAGTGCCTATCTTTTGTAACCACAATTATTCTGCTTCCACTTCCGAACCAATGAGCTTGACCCGCCAAAACATCTAGCACAACTTGATCATCCAAATCATCAATAAATATAAGAACCTTCTGGTGTTTTAGCCTGTTTTCCACCGCGCCTAAGTGATCTATCTGTGTGTGCCTTGTGCCTAAAATTTCAGCCAAAAAATGTCTTTGCAAACTCAACTTCATGTTATAGTCATCAGGGTTGGCTCCCCTATAATCATCCATGTTCTTAGATATGAAACTCCTGTCAATGAAGACACTACACTGGAACCGGCGAGAGAGTCGACTAAATAGAGCTCTTGCGATGGTAGTCTTGCCAATTCCCGAGGGACCCCATATCCCAACCATCCTCACTTCCTCAGATTCCAAATTCAACAGCATGCTCATCTCTGCTATATGATCTTCAATGCCAACACACTCCTCAAAATCTTTTGATGGAGTAAAATTTAGTTTTCCCAAAAGATCATTGACGACTACTTCAATCATTTTTGCTTCATTATTGCTAACATGAAACAATAAGAATACATTGTCAAACTTCACGTAAAACACACATATTCAAGACATACTAATAGAGTTTGAAATAGTCTTACAAATTTTGGGAATGATATCCGAGTAGATTGGCAACAACGGTCAACGCCTGCTGCCATCTGATTTTCACTGCTTTTGTTTTCATCTTACAAGTCTTGGCAAAACCTTCTCCAAATTTTCCAGTTTGTTTCCTGACATGAGAAGGATCTAAACCATAGAAAATGGGTAGAACCAGTTGACCCAACTCTTCCTTACATCTCACGATCTCAACCAACTCGTCCAGACACCAACTGGAAGAGGCATACCTTGGCGAGAACACAACAACCGCGATCCTGGAAGTCCTAATCGCCGTTACAAGCTCAGGGGCAATCGAGTGGCTTCTCTCAATCTCATTGTCTTTGAAAGCCTTGATGAGTTTTCGATCTAACTCCTTGAGAAAATGGCTAAGGAAACTTATACGCACATCTTCCCCACTGAAGCTCGGGAAAACATCGTATAACCAATTACGAGAATCCATTAATAATAGGCAAAGAAAAATAAAATAAAGAACTCTTGGAAAGTCACGAACTGAAGAACAATAGCTCGTAACTGAGAGGAAAACGTTGAAAGAAGTTAAGAGACATCATTTGAGTAATGGAATTTGTTGGATACATGTTTGGTCGAAGAAAGTCAACGGCATCCGTTTCATTTTACAAAGATAATGTATACAAGACAAAGAGAAAATGGGCCCATTTGACGGAAGAAAGTCAGCTACGGCCGTTCACGCCCGTTTGGTCGAAGAAGGTCAACGACGCCCGTTTGTGAACAAGTCTAACGGAGACTTTTTCCGGTACCAATAGAATGCTTCTGCTACGAGATCAAATAGTAATTAAAACTATTGCTAATTTTGACCAGTTAAGATTTTTTGTTCTGTATAGTCAGGGTTCAGAGAATTATATGATGTTTAAAATTTTAATATTTTTGTCAGCAAATTTTAATCGTTTATTTATCATTAGCTAAGTTATGTTTGATAGATAAAAAGTAATGCTTTACGTTTAAAATAAAATTAAACGATTTCATAATTTATGTCTAAGATTTAAAGATGTATATTATTTAGGGGGGGCATGTCAGACTATCTAGAGTTTGGAGGATTCTGACTCATTTTGTCCGAATAATCAATTATCCGATTTTTTAAACGGTAGTTCTCCGTAGATTCAACTGTTTGGAATATCCTTCCATACTGTGTCTTTTAAGTTATGAATTTTTAAGTATTGTTGTTTTTCTGGTTGAATTCATCTCGGCGACTTGTTTCGGTAAGGCTTCAAGTTGGGCTTGTAAGTCGGTGTCAACTGTGGTGGCCAATGATTGTTCATTCTCACTTCCGGTTATTGTCACGTAGTACTGACTATCCCACTCTTCCTAACGCCAAATATTTAGAGTAAACCAAAACAAAGTTTTTCGTAATACTACAAAATATGAAGTAAAGTAAAAAGAAGAAATCAAAGATAGGGTTATATTAATGAATAGAGCAATACTATGACGTATAGGTGTATAAACCATAGTTCTAGCTTTCTTTTTATATATAAAAAGTTAATAGTTGGTAATCCCCTTTTTCTAAAGTTTTAGAGTCTCTTTTATAAGTAGTTACTAGATTCTGACCCGCGCAGTTGCGCAGATAATTTATATTTATTTTTGTAATTTATATTCTCAAATTAAAATTATATAATTTGATGATATTTTATAAACTTTGGTTAATGTCTGGATTTTTTTTGGTTCTCTATTAAGTTTTGGTTCGTTTGGAAATTTTGGTTTTTTGGTTCAGGAAACATAGTAATAATTCGACTATTTATGAATATTATTATTTGTTTTCTATTTTCTACTTTGTGGAGAAATATTTTATTGAAATAAATTTGAGATGAATTGATAGTTTTATTTGCTTTAGATGATGACATTATATAATTTGTATTAGTTTTGTATTTATAGTATGATTATGAAATATGATTCTCAATTTTATAATATATATAAATACAATTTTCAATATATTATATATTATACAATTTTCAATATATTATATATTACATAATTTTATTTTATATAATATTTTGTATCAAAATTTTATATTAGTTTAAATGAATAGAGTTATGAAATGTATTGTTATATCAAATATAAGTTATGAAATGAAAAATTAATTAATTATGTTAACCATAAATATAGGGGTTACATTGCTTGTAATTATCAAATTAAATCAAAGTGAAGATCTTTAGAGAAATTTTGTTTTAATATTATAGATAAGTAACATATTTTTTAGTTACAACATATTTAATAGGTCCAAATTAAAAATATGCCACGGTAAAATTTAAATAGGACTCTGTTTTAATATAGTAGATAATTGAAATCTATGTTAGATAATTCCATATCATGATATATGGAAAGATCTCCATTTATTTATAAATTTCTCTTTTTGATCCAGAAGCGGGAAAAAGCACAACTCGAAAACCAAAAGAATATTGGCATGAGAAGAGTGTAGGCATCCTGCTCATAGGCAGATTTGATTCCTTAACTAAATATTCCCAACAATCAATATTTTTAATATTTATTCAAAATTTTTTTTTTTTAAATGTGAATGCTCTAAGTGAAAATGAGCTAGATTTAGATATTAGAGATTGAACACTTTCTTATCGCCAGATTTTCGCATCATATAAAAAAACTTACCATCATTATATCTTGATCAAATATGGACAAAAGATATATATATATATATATATAAATTAATACAGATCTTAACTTTCAATCATAGGTGGTTTGAAGTCAATCAAACAGTTAAGTTTGAATATATGCCCAAATAATTGATGAATAGGGGATGATCAACCCAAGTAATTGACCAAAGCTGGGTCGGACACAAGGTAAATCAATATTCTTCAGAATTCATGACGAGACCGATCGGCCAACTGTTCGATAAAAACACAACAGACCGGATATCAATAGATCAATGAGCTAGATCGATCACCTCCAAAAAATAATCCCAGTTATCAAAATATTTTTCCCAAGCAATCAATAATTCTTCCTATCCGTCTCTAGTTTGAAACCATATTGATTATTTATGAAATCTACCAAAAGTTTGAATTAGTCTTAAAAATAAAATCATAAACATATAATCAATTCAATCACATATGAATTCTATATACAAAAACGAGAAGAATAGATAATAACAGGTTCTATGTAAGAGATTCACTCTCTTTACCTGACTTTATTTGAGGAAGGCTTTGAACTACTTTTGACTTCCTTCATCAGATTTTTGAAACTCTTTGCTGTAAAATTGTAAAGTAACTTGAGAAGCTGAAAGAGTACCTCTTTCCAACTGACTTGGGTTAGAGAAGCTTGAAGTTTCATTACTATCTTCAACAGTTTCTGGAGCCATTGCGGGAAAACACAAGAGAGGCTTAGGTGGAACCTGGAGAGCTTCTATACTCCCCTCTAACATTTCAATGACTTTGATCATTGCTGGACGATGAGATGGATTTGTTTGAATACACCAAAGACCAACCAATACCATTTTCTTTGCAATTTTCTCTTCTTCATTGGTTATCTGATCTCCGAAAATCCTCATGATTTCTCCCCTCTCAAAATCCTTATAGATCCAATCCGGAAAGTACATTGAACTATTGTTGGATCCAGAATGTTCAACCTTTTCTATATTCCTTGCTCCAATCATCTCAAGAACCACCATCCCGTAACTATACACATCTGACTTATGTGAAACTCCTCCAAAATTCTTAGAAAACACTTCGGGAGCAATGTATCCTGCTGTTCCTCTTGCGTCCAGCATGGATATGATGCTCTCTTTATTTTTACAGAGCTTAGCAAGACCGAAGTCAGATATCTTAGGACAAAGATCTTTGTCCATGAGTATGTTTTGCGGCTTTATGTCGAAATGTACAATCCTTGACACACAACGATTGTGCAAATACTCTAGGCCGCGAGAGACACCTAAAGCAATATCATACAGCTTTTCCCAATCCCTCTTTGCTGACATATTCTCGGAGATAAACTTGTCCAGGGATCCATTTGGCATGAACTCATAGATTATAGCTCTCTTGTTTCCTTCATAACAGAATCCAAGCAAAGAAACTATATTAACATGGGATGTCCTACTCATGCTAGCTACTTCGTTGATGAACTCTTCTCCATTCCCCTTTGACTCCTTTAAAATCTTTACTGCAACATCTTGGTTTCCATCTGGTAACTTCCCTTTATACACAGTTCCAAAGCCTCCTTCCCCAAGAACATGCGCAAATGAGTTGGTCATCTTCTTGACTCTTGTGTAACTATATCGTTTCAACATTACAATTGCTTCAACATTTTCGTCATTCCCATCATTTTTCCTTGCATTCCTTGCCCTCACTATTATTGCCACCATAATAATGATCATCACAACTGAAGCTGCTGAAACTCCTGTAATAATATAACAATCCTTTAAACTTAGGTGTTGTTATGTGCATGAGAGTACAGTCAAATGGATTGAGGGATAGGGTACCCATTATGAGTTTTAACTTCCATGATAATTTTTCTGCCAAAATGTTGCAAACAATAATTCTTGTTAGAAAAAATAATAACACACTAAACTTTGATATGAGAAACAAAATAAACTTACTTTTTTGTTCTATAGTAGCTTTGGGTTGAGACTGTATGGGAGGTTCAAGAGCTCCATCTTTTGTTTGAGCTGGAAAAGGAGTCTCAGCCACTGATGTACTGCTGTTTTTTTGTCGAGTAGCAGATTATATATGCAAATTCAACTCTTAGTTTGCAAAATACCAAATGTTCTAAAAATCGTCAGGTCGGACTCAGATTAACTATCCAACCACATCATCAGCATTAAGAAGTCCAAATTTCTAGACATGTTTTATATTTTAACTGTTTAAAGATAACATGACTTATCTAGAAATGAAGTCTGGCTTACGATTTAATTCCTTTTTTCAATCTTTAATTTTACGAATTATAAAAATAAAACAATAAATATAATATATTATTATTTCGTTCTGTTTGGCCTATCAATTTAAGTTCGTTTCAGTTTGATTTTGGTTAGGTAATATTAGATTTTCTATCTTATTCATATTCATATATTTTCTGATTTGCATTATTCTTAGCACATACTGATTTGCATATCATGTTTATCTATCTACATATTCATACATTATTCAAATACGATCCAGAATATATGGTCTTTTTCACGTTCAACCATCAACGTTCTAAGAAAACTGTCGGTAGAATGAATGGTCGAAATAAAAGCCGTGTGATGTTTGATCAATTATACTACATTACTACTACTAACGCGCTTTGACCAAACAAGAACGAAAAGTAGAGGGGTATTTACGGAAATTTACTTGGTGGTGTTGACAATAGTCGACGGGCAAAAGGTGATGGCATAGTTAGATTTACTTGCGCATGAGAAGGTGCTGGTAGAATCGTCGTAGGGGTAGGTATAAGCGCGTGGGCACACGCTCTTGAAGTTCTGCGCATACAGCGAGGGCTTGCATTTGTCCGGCGAACCATAATCGCCGGTACAGCAATACTCCGGCAGCTTCAGCTTCTGACAGGCGTTCATGCACGCGACCAAGCTGGAGGTGTTGGTTGTCACCCTCTGCTCGAACGGACACGTCATATTCAAATCCACAACGCATCCGGTGCTGTTGCACGTCTTATCCCCCTGTGGGTCGACCAGGATTGGAAGGTTGTAACCGTCCACGACTGATACGTCGTAGAAGTCTTTACCGCTGCCGGAATTGTCGAGGGAAAATTCGACTAGAGTTGCCGTAATATTTCCGACAGCTCTGGAGCACTCGACTTTTCCTGTGCCACAGTCTCCCGTGGCACAGGAAAAGCTTCCGGTGGAGTTGGTTGAGCAGAATGCCCTACCCCAGAAACGGCCTGTCCATGAGGAGGGCGCGTTGAGTACACGCGCCTCTCCTTTCCTCAAAAGGAAGCCGGAGGGTGAGAGGGAAAACCCCGCACTAGATGAGGCTACTGGCCAGACATCGTAATCGCATTTGTTCTCTATTGTAAAGTTTCTCGAGGTTACTCCTGCGATTTTAAGAACAAAACAAATAAATACTAAAGTAATATTCATCAAACCAGGAAGACTTCTCCTGGAAGATCAATGGAGTACCTGAAACAAACAGATATGAAACGACAAGGACTATCACTAGCAACTCATCGGCCATTGACTGGGTTAAAGAGCGTAAGCTAAAAACTAATTTTAGAAGAAGGGGAAAATGAGCAGAAATAGAAATATGATATGAAGGTGATACGTAACATATACAAGTCAAAAGTAAACTGGAAACTTTCTTCAACTTATCCCTTCGATACATATATATATATATATATATATATATATATTGGTTCTTTATAGACCATCCACGTCGACAACAAAAAATGCTGATATATTTTTTTGTTAACCAAATAGAGATAGATTTAATTTTTGTTTGAAACTACAGCGTAACGCGTGTGATTTAGTAAAGTCTAATGTTATAATCAATTAATCAGAGATTATAATTATGGAATAGTTGTAAGGCTTTTATCTATAATGGGGTTTATATATTAATTAAATATGTTTAACGTGGTCAATGTGTATACCTTAGCAGTCCTCGTTCAAACGTCGTGTAGTCCATTTTGGACTATTTTATGTTGTTTTAGGTTTATTGATATGCAAATTACGAAACTGTCTCTAGCTTCTACATTTTTTCTCTGTGAAACCTACAGCCACCATTTTTTTTTTCAATTTTTTTTTTCTTGATAATCTTATGTGTTTTAGACTAAATATTGCACATCTATAACTTAGCATATGATTTCAAACTTAAATCCACAAAAAGTGAAGTTTAAAAGTTTCTCGATTAAATGAGCGAATAAGATCAAATCGCAATAACCTCAAAGATTTGATGGTAAAAGCAACTATTAGAGCAAGGGATTTATTGATGTTCCTCTCTGAGACACAGAATATGTAATTGTTGTTGCACAACATTTATATTGATTTAGAATTTGATAATTTGTTTATTGTTGATCTATTTGATCAGAGCATTGTTTAGCTTTTTTTAAGAATAATTTTAAAATAAATATATTGTTTTTGAAGAATATAATGATTGACATTGAGATAATTATTGATAGAATAAAAGTGATTATGAAAATATTTTTAAATTTGATAAATTTTGGTTGGACAGCGAAGAAATAAGGCAGGTTATCTCTGAGGAATGGAACTCAATCGAATTTTCCTACTGGTGCGAACATTAAAAGAGGAAATCAGTTCGTATGTATGACACAATATCTGTAGCATAAGTCACAAGTCTCAGTTAAAGAATGGTAGCCTTGTCCATACGCTTTCTGCAGAGCGCCCCCAGCTGCAAAAAGTTATTCTAATTTGATTTTAAATATGTTTAGAAATTCTGCGAATTAAACTTGAAGAATGCTAAAAAAAGGAGAGAAAAAATTGATAGATGCAAATACTTATTTTAGTGCTTGTTTATTGAACGAATAAATTAAAACTGTTAAAATTCGTAGCTATGCTTCATAAATTGTTATTCATTTTCATTCTAGGAAGTTTACATTTTCTGTTAAATCGGTTTTCCTAATCTTAACAAAACACTGTATACAAAAGGGAAAATTCTTAAAAATACACGAATTAATTTTGATATGCTAGAAAAATACACGAATTATTAAGGTTTTCTAAATAATACATATATTAATTTTGGTTGTCATATAAATACATAAACTTTTGAAATTTGAATGTTAAGATGCCGTTAATATTTAACTGAAAATTTTTCATAAAAATACACAAATTAATTTTGATTTGTTAAAAAATACACAAACTATTAAAGTTTTTCAATTAATACATAGACTAATTTTGGTTACCATGTAAATACATGAACTTTTAAAATCTAGAGGTCTTACACTTTGTTTTTGTTGTAGTCTTGCTTGTTGGTTGAGTCTCCGTGATTTTCTCTTTCGTCTGTTAAAGATCCAGACATCTCTGAAGAACATTTTTATTAGTCACATTTTTCGATCACTCTAGAAAATATCTCTTTTGACTCGATACTTCTAGACTAGTGGCGAGTTCGATCACGACCGGGGCACATTAAGTTGATAATCATCTTCTTTGTTGTCTGCCCGAACCGGGATTGTGTGCCACCAATGGATCATGAAATTCGACCTGTTAATTTGTATCTCTATTAGTTCTTTGTTTAATTCCATAGAAAATGTATATTATTACACAATTCTCTAGCGTGACAATCAAGAAACATGAAACATGAACATCAAACGAGTAACAAAACGTTGGCACTCATATGTGTGTAGGACCGCCAACGGTTCTATCTCTAGTATCCCAAAACCGAGAAGCAAGATTTAAAGTCTCCGATGTTAATTATCGTTTAACATGACTCAAATGATCTTACACACGTTCTTTTGCATATTATTACTTCTAATACACGTTTTCCATTCTTTTTCTTTCTAAAAGACTATAAAATGGATCGAGAATTTTTATTACAGCTGTATTCATATAATGAATATTTATGTATATGCACGGTTGATTATGGGTAAAGCCAAATGAAATATTTGCTTATGGTCCTAAATTTTTGAAGAAAATTATATAGATATATACCCTTAAATTTGTAAAAAAAATAAAAGTAATGTTTACTAAATCACCTAAAGTCCCAAAAATATGAGGGTCGGCTATGTATATATATGACAATAAAGTTCAAAAGCTATATAAAACAAGAAAACTGCGAAAAAAAAACTAAGTGAACCAAAGAATCATTTTTAAGTTTCCAAAGGTTTTCAAATTATTTAGTTGTGCCCTGTGAATGAAGCAAAACATAGATTCTTTGTAAGAAAAACAGCAACCCAGCTTTACAACCTGCAAGAACAAGTATTTAATTCCTTAACGAATCCCCAAAAACCCAAACAGCGTTAAACAAGAAAAGCACCATCTAATCAAAACCTTTATATAAATCTAAGCTCTAAATTCATTCCACAAATAAGATCTTAACTTCAAATATCTTTCTCAAAAAAAAATTTACAAACCTCTGGATTTGTCTTGTCTAGGGCGACACAACAAAAATGGCTGAACAGCGGATGCAACCAGTGGCCTCTTTGCTTCTACTCCTTAATTTCTGCATGTACGCCATTGTTCTCGGAATTGGAGCATGGTCCATGAACAAAGCCATCAGCCATGGCTTCCATATTGGTATATAATCCTTTTGTAATAGAAATACTGTTTTCAAGATATACTTTTCATATTAAGCAATAATTATATTTTAAAATAAAATTTACGACTTTTCTGTCTCTAAATATTGTACACCACAACAAACTGAACCAAAAAAAAACTTAAGCTGTAACAATTTGGTAGTTAATCCAAGCTTGGCCCTGTGTTCTTGATGAACTGTGTGAATAGTATTTATGTACTTTATCGATTTAGACTTTTAAATTACATCAAAAGAAAATAATTCATTTTAGTGCCGGCTTTACCTCAAGTAAAGCAAGTTTCTAAATTTGCATGATAAACCAATATATAATATTTCTTAAAATTAAATCTAAAACAATCTTTTAAAAATATCTGATGATGGTTTTGAACTAAACATCTCAAGTTTCTTTTATCAAAAATTAAAGGTGCGGATTACAGCCTTCCCGCTCATTTCTCGCCAATATATTTTCCCATGGGTAATGCGGCCACCGGATTCTTTGTGATGTTTGCTTTAATTGCCGGAGTTGCTGGAGCTGCCTCTGTTATCTGCGGTGTCAGTCATCTCCAGTCATCCACTACAGCCAGTCTTCCGGCAGCTGTCTCTGCCGCCACCATTGCTTGGTCACTCACAGTTTTAGCCATGGGGTAAGACATTTATCAAAAGAACACTTTTGTCATAACATTCAATCATTTTCTTTCCTTAAATTCTTTACCTTTTCACGCCAAAGATAAAAAAGGGAATTATTGTTTACAATTTTTTCTGTTTCTTGAATGTTCTTGTGCAGATTTGGCTGCAAGGAAATTGAACTTGGAATGAGAAATGCCCGTCTGGTAAGCAAACTGTCTTTGCTATAATAGTCTGTATAAATGTCTATATTAGTTATTTAAATATTTTTTCATAAAGTGTAGTTATTAATTAAACATGTTTTGTCAAAAGAGTAGTTACTTAGATGAGGATAACTAAAAATAATACTCCATCCGTTTCGTTTTACTTGTCGTTTTAGGTTTGTACACGCAGATTAAGAAATCATTTAATTTTACATATTTTCTAGATAAAAACACAATTACCTATATACCTAACCACATTTTAACCAATAGAAAAATAGAATAACAGATAAAACTAATAAATTTTGCATTGAAATTATAAAACGACACTTATTTTGAAACAAAAAAAATTCTCTACAATGACAAATAAATCGAAACGGAGGTAGTAATATTTAAATACTTCAATATGTGACCAAAAAATACTTCATCTAATTTAAGCCTTAATTTCATTTGAACTGGTTTTTTGGCAGAGGACAATGGAGGCATTTCTAATCATTCTTTCGGCAACACAACTTATCTATATAGCAGCTATTTATGTAATTCGAAAATAAATCGACAAAAAAACTAAACTGATTTCTTTTCTTCTTAATTTATTTGTTTTGTAATTTATATTTTCTTATCCAGATTGATTATTTGAAGATATGTATTTGTGTGGTTTGTATTACTTTATTTAATTTACTGTAAAATATATATACTGTAATTTTTAACCTTAATAAAAAGAAATTAGAATTTCACGCAAGGAGTGATTACAAAAATGTAAATAATGTGTGCTAAAAAATACAAAAGTCGCTCTTTCAACTTTACAAAATCGGTTCATCTCTGACCGGTAATAATGTGAAAGAGATAGAGAGCATAAGGAACAAAATTCTCCATTGCCTTCTCAAGGTACTTTGTCCATTTAAGTTGCATTATGCAAATGCTTTGAATCCTTTGACCCCTGGTAGTCCTTATAATTGATTTTATCCTTCTTTGCATGATCTACCTTTTGGTTTTACAAGGCATGATCTAACTCCTTATAATTAATGGTCTCATATGTAAATTATGACTGTCGTTATTACATGGTAAATCTCTATTCCCTTGAAAAGCATGCATTAGGCCTTGGGCTAAATCTCATGAAACACGAGTCTATTCTATATGGATTTTTACGATATCATTTGTGTTAAAATAGGAAAATTGTTAAAAATACTAAATTTTTACTATCATTTTTTATGTTTACTTTAATTTTTTTTTTAAATGATAAAAACACTTATAGCGCTAGAGTTAATTAATCTAATACTCAGTGTTTAGAGTTGTGGGATGGGATAGAATTTTGGAATGTGATATTTAAATATCTAAATAATCTAAAAGTTTTTTGTTTTTAAAAAACATTTGTGAAAATGTCTTTTTAATAAAAATAATGATCAATAATAATATCAATAATGTAGGAAACATGAAAATATTTCCTTAAAATACCGTTCATTGTAGAAATCATGTAGGGGTTCAAGTTCCAAAATGGTGTTTTGTTTTAATTTTATTCGGTATATGTACCGCTCATATATTCGTTTATACATTGTTAACATGCTAGAATTGTTCAATTTTTTTATACATACACTAAACAAATACGTTATACCTTAACTTAATTGTTATATTGTATTGACGTAGTTTTGTATAACATAGTCATTGTTAGCATAACATATTTTTCATTATTTTCAATACATCCGTTGTTACGTCTGACGGAAGAAATGTGTGGATGAAGATGACTTACACGCAGTTCTACAATGAGTAGAAAGCTATGGATTATGGGAAATCTTTTTATACTCTTCCAATTGTATTTAAAATATCAAAATAGCACAAATGAAAGGCAAAGTGACATTACACACAACAGTTGCTAATAGTGAAAATAGTTTCCACGTCGTAATGGATACCAATATATTCTCTTGTGATTTTTGTAGCATCCTAATTTCTAATATATGATAAAAAAATTTAATAAAATTAATTTAAAATATATTTTAATTTTTTCGTTCAATCATCTGCTTAAAACTTCAGAATTAAGTATCTTTAAACTAGAGTAATGATATGATAGGTAATCTATCATTAAATGATTTGCGGTATCGTATGATTAAAGCCAAAGCATGAAAAAAATTATGTGGTAATTGCAGGAAAAGTAAACAAAGCTAATAAGCTTTCGAAAAGTTAACGAACTTCCCGTTGTACGGAAGAGACCACATGTCGAATGTCGAATGAGCAAGTGTGAGAAGTCCATTAACCTTGGACAGTCATAGCGTTACAATTTTAGTCATATCTAGCTTAACCTTGGTTAAATGTTTTTTTTTTGAGAATTGATACTTATTTTTATACCTCGAAAAAAATTCACTGTTGCTTTTGGCTATTACAAACAATTGAATCTATATGCAATCCCACATATAGATTAGCCTAATAATAGTTTATGCCTGTTTTGAAAACCGGATTTGACCGGCCGGTCCGACCGTGTCGTTGAAGAATGCGAGTCCGGTTTGGTCTAAAATTTGGATTTGAGAAACCAGTAAAATCAGCTAAAATCAGTAAAACCGGTAACATGGGTCAACTTCAAAATCCGATTCTAAAATCATCATATAATTAATGTGTTTCCAATTGTTATTAAAAATTAATATTTCATAATTAATATTTGACTATCACTATTTCATTGATTTTCTTAAAGAAAATGTAAATAAAATTTTTGGCTCTCATATGCTATTTTCATTTTTTCATATTCATAATTTTTGAAATTTTAGTTGTAAGAATATATAAATACAATAACTTGAACGCTCAACCATTTAAATTTTTATCAATTTTAAATTCACTTATTTATATATTTTATATATAGCTAAATTTATATATATATTGTATATTTTTCTAGTTAGTAAAAGAGAGCAAAAATGTATGATATATAAAACTGTTTTTAGGTGTATATAGTGAAATATATATAATTATTTATATTTAGTTTTTAAAAAGCAGAAAATCCGATTCGACTGATTGAATCGGCCCAACTAGTTAATTAATAGTTATACCCAATCGATCTCTAGTCCTGTTTTCATAACATTGGTTTACGCGGAATGATTTGGATTTAACTTAATAAAAAAGGACAAGCTTACTTTTTTCTCGGTGAATAATTGTTTTTTTGTAATAAATATGCTTTAAATCTCTTTTATTAACTGACGTTATTTATCTAATAAGTCTTTCGTCTGTCAAATGTCAATGCGGAAAGCTTGGCTTCACTCGTCGGCAGCTCATCACTGAGAAGAACTAAGCAGAAAGCTCGAGAGAAACAAACAAAACAAACTTCGAACAGGTAAATAAAAATGCTCTCTTTGTAGATCGTATCCATCTCTCAAAAGTCACCTGTTGAAGATAGATCCCTTCTGGGCTTTCCAATTTCAGTTTCAATTCATTTGGGATTCCATGTGCAATGCTAAATTTACAATCTTGTTCTTCCTTGTTATATTCCAATCTAGGGTTGTATCTGTACTAAAGTAAAGTTAAAGTAAAGTTTCTACTTTTGCTGCTTAAGAAAATAAAAATCATTTTTTTTTTAGTCCTGTTTCATCATATTCAGTTTCTCCATAGTGAAACACGAGTTGGATCATGTTAAGTTTTACCATTGTCAATGATTTAAATGTATATTTAAGTTCATAGTATGTTACCATTAAAGTACTAAGTGATTGATATGTTCACAATGTTTCAGAAAGTTCCAAAGTGATGATGGGTTCTTCTAAGAACACTCTACCACTGAAGAATCAGACAAGAACTTTAATATCTATAATTATTGTCGCTGGTTTGTGTTGCTTCTTTTATCTTCTTGGAGCATGGCAACGTAGTGGGTTTGGTAAAGGAGATAGTATAGCACTGGAAGCAGTAACAAAGCAAGCACAATGTAATTATACAACAAACATTGTAACCGATCTCGACTTTGAACCTCACCATAAAACAGTGAAGATCCCTCAAAGAGCTAACCCCAAGCAGGTCATGTTCAAGCCGTGTGCTGTAAAATACAAAGACTACACACCTTGTCACGAACAGAAACGGGCAATGAAGTTCCCGAGGGAGAACATGGTTTACAGAGAGAGACATTGCCCACCGGAGAATGAGAAGCTGCGTTGTCTAATACCTGCTCCTAAAGGGTATATGACTCCTTTCCCTTGGCCTAAAAGCCGTGACTACGTTCACTATGCCAATGTTCCTTTCAAGACCTTGACGGTTGCAAAAGCTGGACAGAACTGGGTGAAGTTTCAAGGCGATGTGTTTAAGTTCCCTGGAGGAGGAACTATGTTTCCTCAAGGTGCTGATGCTTATATCAATGAGCTAGCTAAAGTAATCCCTATCAAAGATGGATCAGTTAGAACTGCGTTGGACACAGGATGTGGGGTGAGTTGGTTCATTTACAAGCTCTCAAGGCGTTGTTGATAAAGCTTATTGTTGTTATTTTACCGTCTTAGGTTGCAAGCTGGGGTGCATATATGCTTAAGAAGAATGTACTAACTATGTCCTTTGCACCACGGGATGTCCATGAAGCTCAAGTACAGTTTGCTCTAGAGAGAGGTGTACCAGCAATCATTGGTGTTCTCGGGTCAATACGTCTTCCATATCCACCAAGAGCCTTTGATATGGCTCAATGCTCTCGATGTTTGATACCATGGACCTCAAATGGTGATACACTTGCTCGATTAATACTCTTAAAACAGCTAAAATGGCACTATATTGATTGGCTTTTTGTGTGCAGAGGGAATGTACTTAATGGAAGTGGATAGAGTCCTGAGACCAGGAGGTTACTGGGTCTTATCCGGACCTCCAATAAACTGGAAGACATACTACAAGACGTGGAAGCGGTCTAAGAAAGAGCTCAAAGCCGAGCAAAAGAAAATAGAGGAGATAGCAGAGTCCTTATGCTGGGAGAAGAAGTATGAGAAAGGAGACATTGCAATCTGGAGAAAGAAAACAAATGACAGATCATGCCGTATGTCATCATCATCATCATCATCTGTTAAAACATGCAAAGGAAAAGACACTGATGATGTCTGGTACAAGCCAATGGAAGTATGTGTAACTCCACTCCCTGAAGTATCAAGCGAGTTAGAAGTCGCAGGTGGGAAGCTAAAGAAGTTTCCTGAGAGGCTATTCTCAGTCCCTCCGTGTATAACCAAAGGTTTAGTGGAGAGTGTGAACACTGAATCATATCAAGAAGATAACAAGCTTTGGAAGAAACGAGTGAGTAACTACAAGAGAATCAATAGACTGATAGGTAGCACTAGATACCGTAATGTGATGGATATGAATGCTGGACTTGGTGGATTCGCAGCTGCGCTTGAATCTTCTAAGTCTTGGGTTATGAATGTTGTTCCAACCATTGCTAAGAACACTTTGAGTGTTGTGTTTGAAAGGGGTCTCATCGGCATCTACCATGACTGGTAATGACAAACCCTCACAACAGAGTGAACATTAAAACACCAAATCTTGATAATGTTACACTCTTAAATGTGCAGGTGTGAGGGGTTTTCGACTTATCCAAGAACATATGATCTCATCCACGCAATTAATGTCTTCAGCTTGTATCAGAACAGGTTAGTTATGTTTACTTATCTTGTGAAGTTTTTGTCATAGAGCTTCGAACTTTCAGACATAATTGTTGAAACTTCATTATGTAGATGCAATGTTGAATACATTCTGCTTGAAATGGATCGGATTTTGAGGCCGGAAGGAACGGTTATTTTCAGAGACGAGGTTGATGTTCTAAACGATGCAAGGAAGATTGCAAAGGGAATGAGATGGGACACTAAACTGATGGATCACGAGGATGGTCCACTCGTGCCGGAGAAGATTCTTGTCGCCGTTAAGCAGTATTGGGTCGCCGGCGACGGTGGTAGCGTAGGGAACAGTACTTCGACGTTGAGTGGGTGAAGAATAAGAAACTACTTCAGGTAAACAAGTTCACGAAGTTGTCCCATAGTTTTAAATGTTTACTTGATTTAACCATCAAGTTTTCGTTAGGCCTAAGTAAACCCCGTTGATTTTGCTTTTTTTTTTTATTTCACTTTTCTTTTTATCCCAGAACTATTGTAAAGTACCAATTATACACCAGAATTACAAGTTCATACGATTTAGACCTTGTATTTACAAATTTTCAGATTTTTCCTTCAACGGTAAGGTTTCGAAGCTGTTAAAGTGGGAAGGTATCAGACATTCGGGGCTTCAATTAGAAATTACAGTAGTATTTCAGAGTGCACACTTACTTTCTTTTTGTAAAAAAGTAAGTTATAGTGTAATATTTGCATATTTATATATAATAAACTAATATTTCTGATGAATTAATATTGAACAAAAATTATATTTCCAATTTTTTTAATTGATATTTTGTCAAATTAATAAAACTAGGGATCGTGGTTTGTTTGCTTTGAATTTTCTATTTTGTTTCTAATTAATAATTTTGGCTTTCTGTATCATTCTTGAAACTTACTGATTTGCATGTTAGTTTATATCCATTATTTTTTTTTATTTCTATCCTTCTTTTTAGTTGGTGTATTAAGCATGTAAAAATAGAGTTTGTTTTATCAAATTATGACTTATATCATTACACTGAGTATGTTTTTATTTCTGCATCGTCACCTAAATGTTGTTAATGTTTTCTGGCTGCACTATAATCTGGTTACAACTGAATCTGTCGCAGTGTAAGGTCTAAGGTGGTGATGTTGTCCGTAGAGAACCTAAGACCACCTCCATTGGAGGTTCTTCCCTAAAAGGTTCTTAATATATGTATTATGTATGTATATATATATATGTATATATTATATATGCATAAATAATTGTAGGATCCACATTTATTGCGGAAACCCATAAAAAAGGGTTCTTAAGGATTCTTAAAACTCTCTTTTAAGAACCCTTACCTATAATTATGGAACCCCACAATTACTTATACATATATAATATATACATACATATATATATACATAATACATATTTTAATAACTCAAATGGGAAGAACCCCCATTGGAGATGCTCTAATATTTCTTAGCTAGTGAGAAGAATATCTCTCTACAAAACCAATTTTTCATTTTTTTTGGTTATCTCACAAATAATCCCTTAATGAAACATAATTGTAAGATTAAGACAATAAGTAAAAAAAAAAAAATATTTTTCAATGGTCTTGGTTTACTGGGAGGGACTTACTGTTTGATGATTGAACATCAGAGCATAATGGATCCACCGAGATTGATATTATACGTATTTGTTCTTCATAAATAACAGAAAACTCATTTCATACAATTCCACAAGATCTCCCATATATCTCACCTTACGAACTGCTTACCCTGAGATATTAGGCTATCCATTATGAGACAGATATAAGGCACCTTAACTGAACTGTATAAGGGCATTAAGTTCAAACACGTTGTAAAAGCAATTAAAGTCATATAGTCTCACCTTTAGCTATGTAGAGAAAATGTTTGTTAGTAACAGAAAACTAATTCAGAAGCTAACTTCATTCCCAGATAAAGCAGTAGCATGTACGTTTTTTAACATGTTCCAGACACAGATCCAAGTTACATGTTTTACCTTTTGGCTAATTAAAACTGTACATCCAAAAGAGTAAACAGCCCTTATCTTGTTGTTGTCAACAGGCTAGCTTCTTCGTAGGAGGAGAAGAAGATACAACCGACTTTAATTAGAAACTTCACAACTGAAGTCAAGAAGTCATACAAAGTAATTAGAGGACATGTATCTAAACAGAAAGTAATAAAAGCAGAAAGAAACAAATACCAAAAAAATCAGAAAATGTTTCAGTTAGCTACTGACCTGTCATGATTGAGCATTTGAGTTCTGTAACTGAGCAGTGTTTAGCTGACTCTCACAGCTGTGAAATGGTTGCCGAATATTGTTTATTATAACATCGCTGGTGAGTGTTGACTCACTCTCACTCCCAAGTAATGCCTTTGGTGAGCGTTGACTCCCAAGAATTTGTTTCTGCTTTAGATAAACACAAATTGTACAGAACTGAGTTACCATACATGAAAAAGTCGTGATGTTTACCTAATCGTGTGGCAGAAGTTATGGTCATTTGTTTTACCGAATCATCTCTAGTTTCCTTGTCTTCTATTCAGCTTCAAAGCAACAACACAAACACAGATTTAGCTATATGGAATCTAAACTAAGAAAATAATTATAAGAGATAGCATACGTGGAAGTATTTTCACAATATTGATTGTCAAATAAAAAACTGTAGAAGCATCTTGATTTGGAGAAATAAGTCTTGTTCACCGATTCAGATCCCACATCAATTATTTGCAACATCTGCTCTGTTTGGATTTTGTTTTACGAAAGTTAATCAAAATCAGTGAGTACACCACTATATCTCCTCACCTGCACTTCACCAATTTAAGACCAAGCTTTTTCTAACTCTTAAACTATTCCTCTGATTAAAGTTTTGACTTTCCTCAGATTTCGAAGCAATTATCTCTAGCAGAAAATACACAAAAGAAAAACAATTTAGAAGCTTATACGTCTGAAAAATAAGAAGCTTATACGTCTAACTATTCAGTTTATATCCGAAATTTTTCTGTAAAAAATCATATATATAAACATAGGACCAACCATTTTGTTGCTGCAGCCAGTGAGCTTATACGTGAAACTTTCACCACTGAACCATCTCGTAAAGGTGGTCGGTAGTAAGTGGGGCGACCAGCAGGAATGAAGCGATGAATCACAGAATTCTGCATATAAAGTTATTGAATTAAAATCATTGCCTTTTAATTTTTTAAAAAATATCTTAATATAAGATGATGGTCGCTTCCATACCTTCTCATCAAGGATAAGTAGAGTGATTCCCAAAAACGCAGCATGCGAGGTTGATAGACAGTGGTTTGCGCAACAACAACATCGTCGAAGGTTGTTTGCGCAACAACAACATCGCAGGAAACCATTTTCGAAAAATCTTCGTACGCTTGATAGACAGTGGTTTTGAAGATTCAGCCTTCTCACAACCCTCTCCTATTTATAGTTTTACATGAAGGATCCGAAGAGTTCGACATCGTTACAGACTTTAATGTGTTTAACAATTATTGGAGAAAGCAAGAAACATTCAACGATAGGGGAGGTTAAGAGACGGGAGGACAAAATTAAGAGAGATCCGTTTGAAATATATGTTATAGAAATATAACATTTATGTTATACATTACATTTATGTTATAGAAATATAAATAGTATTTTACCAAAAAAAATATAAATAGTAAACTGAATATGATTTTGTGAATTGAATTAAATATAAGTGAAACTCACAATTTATTGTTTTTACTATTTAAAATATATATGGGATAATGAACAAATGTAAAATGAATAAAATTTTTGTTAAACCTTAGTTATTATCTAAATATCTTTTTACCTTACATATTTAGGTTATTATGAAAATATATTATTAATCGCAAATGATTTATTTTTATTTTAAATCACTAAGATTGCATTTTTTCACTTACAATTTAGTTCAAATTACAATATTATAAAATATTTATAGTGTTTACAATCTGTATGAGTCAATACCACTGTCTATGATATCTTCATGATTGTTGTCCGTATGTATACCAACCTTCAAAAGTGACATCAATCTTTGTTTAACAATAAATTTAAAGTGTATAAATTTACATAGATAATTATTTAAAAGTAATAATTGTAAAACTGATTTTATACTTTATTTTCACACTTATTTTGGTTCATTACCAAATTTCAAAAAATAAATAAAATAATAAATTAGAGCGTGCAAACAGTTCACCAGCGGATTCCCTCGCTAAGAGATCATTGTCGAATTTGTTTCCAGTGATTTGAGAACCACTTTTATTTTAATGCTAGTAGTAGTCCTTTAAAAAATAATGTGTTGTTACTCTTTACGAGACAGTTTATCTACCATCATCATGACTAAGCTTGCATTTTTTCACTTACAATTAAGTTCAAAATTATAGTATTAGAAAATATTTATGCTATTTAGAATCTATATGAGTCACTCACTATAATATCTTCATGACTCATGCCCGTATGTATAACAACCTTTAAAATTGACATGAATCTTTGTTTAGCTCTAAATTTAAAGTGCATAAATTTACAAAAATCAGTATCTAAAAACTAATAACTATAAAACTAATTATATACTTTATTTTCACACTTATGTTGGTTCATTACCAAATTTTAATAATAAGAAATAAAATAATAAAGAGAGTGTCGTTTCTCTATATTTTTCTTTTGTTTATCTCTTATGCAAAAAATTTGCTCGCGGGTTCCCTCACTAAGAGATCACTGTCGGATTTGTTTCCAGTGATGTAAAAACTACTTTTATTAGACTAATTACAATAGACATGTTGAATATTTTTTAAACGGTTGAATCTTCACAATGGGACTGTTGAAAAAAGTAAAAGTATTACGTGAATTGTTTGTTATTGAATCTATTGAACATGTTGAAAGCCAAAAAGATGGGATCCACAACAATTTGTATTACTTTTTTATTGGTTGTTGATATTATTTAGAATTTTCATATTCACATTCCTTATTATAAGTCATTTATTCAACAAAAATTAATTTATTTATTTTATTACATTTTGTCAAAATTTATAATTTTTGATGATCTATAAATAGAGACTACTTTTGTATGATTTGGACATATACAATAAAATATTTTATCAGAAGTTTTAAGAACATTTTCAATTAAATTGTATTATTTTTTATAACAACATTCAAAATTGACATGAATCTTTGTTTGACTCTAAATTTTAAGTGTATAAATTTAAAAAAATCATTATATATTAAAGTTATAACTGTAAAATTAATTATATATTTATTTTCACACTTATGTTGGTTGATTACCAAATTTCGATAAAAGAAATAAATTAATAAAATAGAGTGTCGTTTTTCTATATATTTCTTTTCGTTTCTCTCTTATGCAAACAATTTGCCAGCGGACTCCCTCACTAAGAGATCACTGTCAGATTTGTTTTCAGTGATGTAAGAACCACTTTTATTAGACTAATTACAATATACATTTTGAATATTTTTTAAACGGTTGAATCTTCGCAGTAGTACTGTTGAAAAAAGTAAAGATCGTGAATTGTTTGTTGTTGAATCTATTGAACATGTTTGACAGCCAAAAAGATGGATCCACAACAATCTGTGTTACTTTTTTATTGGTTGTTGTTATTATTTATAATTTTCATATTCAACTTCCTTATTATAAGTAATTTATTCAACAAAAAATAATTTATTTATTTTATTAAATTTTATCAAAATTATAATTTTTGATGATCTATAAATAGAAACTACTTTTGTATGATTTGGACATATAAAATAAAAATTTTATAACAAGTTTTAAGAACATTTTCAATCAAATTATATTATTTTTTTATTAAAAATTTATAAAATTAAAATTCTAACTATCTTTATTTGTTTTATAATTTTTTTGTTTATTGTTTTTAAATTAACTGTTATTATTTAGTTAAAGTGTATATGTTGATTTTGTTTAAGAGTTTTTGATATTGAAAAATAATAAAAATAACTAAAATGACATGTGAAAACCTCTTTATGATTGGTTGATTTTATTAGATGATGTGGACACTCCAGATGTTGAGCTTATTGACCTTTTAATATTAGTTTTATATCATAGTTGTAGTAAAACTTTTTTTACCATAGTGGTAATAAGCTAAGCTATAGAGATTATAATAAATTAATGCTAATATGTATAATGTATTTGCATTGCAAGTAAATGCTAATAGTTAAAGGCTCGAGGGTGCCAAGTGAAAAAATACAAGTAAAGATACTAAAAAATAAATAGTTTTTATCATTTTTGTATCATTATGTGATTTGGTATAAAGGTGCCTAAGTGGTGGTAGTCCAGTGATACTTAGAAGATTAAATTACTGGAATACAAATTAATATCCAAATATATGAAATACAATTCATTTATTTATTAATATTAATGAAATTAATTTTTAAATAATTGTATGTTTTTTTGTGCACCAAATAACTGTATATCTAAAATATAAGTTATACACTAATAATAATAAAAATTTGAATTTTTGGAATATTTGTTGGTTTACGATTTTCTCTTTATGCCTTTATTTTTGAAATATAAATATGTGTTAATACATATTCTTTTATATGTGTTCAGTAATATTATATTATACACATCACCTTTTAAACATGTGTTATATATATGTTACCATTCATGTTAATTCTGAAAGTGTGTAAATTTCTATGAGAAAACCACCAAAATAATCTTCAACTTTCAAAAAAAAGCAAAAAAAATCTTGAACTTGACGTTGGGTAATTTAAATCACTAACTTTTTAAAATTGGTCAATTTAATCTTATATATATGTTGATTAGGTCATTTAACCTACTCAAAAATCAGCCGTTAATTATCACTAGTAAACCATAAACGTCTGTTAATTCTACGTTTAATCTAATACCACAAAACTAAAAAAAAAATCCTCAAGCCCTAATTATCAAACCCTACCTTCCTTCTTCTCTCTTGCAACGAGAAGCTTGAACAATAAGGATGCAAAATAGATGTATTGCTAAAAAGATGATACAATAATCACATATAATAAAGAGCTGGAAGAAAACGTGATGCATCATAACTAGCTCATGAACTAATGAGATTTAGAGCATCCTCTTGGGTGAGATTAATGATGCAACATGTCTGGATGTTTGAATGCTTCACATAGACATGTCACGTGATTCTCCAAAATATCTTGCATCGGATTGCAACACCACGGCAGCGGAGGAGACTCAGAGTAAACATACGGACGTCACGGCTTTAGTTATGCTATGCATTAACGATACTTTGATAGAGAGCTATTCCATTAGAGCCGTCCAATTTTGGAACGTGTGATCCTAACTACCTAGCCTGCACAAAACATAAGACCAGATTGTTTCACTCCAAGGGAAGAGAAGAAGCAAATGATCTATGTTTTCCACATCAAAATTACAGAGGCAGCAGGTGGTTGAGATGTTTAGTCCCCAGTCCTTTTTTCTGAATGTAGACACTGTGTGAAGAAGAAGATGCCTTGTGATATTTGCTTGGAAGATGATTTACAAAGCTACGTGATGGTGAAGACAAGAGGGTCCTTTGTAGTGTGTTTGATTTAAACTAATAATTATTCTGAATTTGTAACTCATGCTTTGGCTTTTTTTGTGAGAAAGCTTTGGCTCTATTTAAGAAGAGGAGAACCAATGATTCTTACGTTTAGCCTCTCATGTTGTAACTCTGCTTATGGTTACTTTTCTTAATATGAGAAAAATAATGATTCTTACGTGTAGCCTCTATGACACAACAACCAACAAGAACAATGATAAAAGTACTCTCTTATTATGTTTCAAACACATACTAATAAATTTAAACACATTGATAAAAACATAGACAATCACATTTGAGGCTGAGATAGTCCTTGAGATGCTTGAGAGTACTCTTCCTACAAAATATACCATAGTAGGTAAAACAAACTGTGATCCAATCCTTCTCATTAGTAATTAAACAATAAGAGTCATACTGAAATATCTTTTGTGTCGACCTCTTAGCCTTTTGGGCGCATTCTCGACTCTCTCATTAGGACAAGTTGACTTGTTATGACTTTCTTCTTGACACCTAGAGCATGTCATGATACATTTTTCTCTGCTTAGTTTTCTTCTTAAGGGCTGGGGACTAAACATCTCAACCACCTGCTGCCTCTGTAATTTTGATGTGGAAAACATAGATCATATGTTTCTTCTCTACCCTTTGAGTGAAATGATCTGGTCTTATGTTTTGCGCATGCTAGGTAGTCAGGATCACTCGTTCCAAACATGGTTCTCTTCTAGCTCTTTATTATGTGTGATTATTGTATCATCACTTTAGCATACATCTCTTTTGTATCATCCTTATTGTTCAAACCTCTCGTCACAAGAGAGAAGAAGGAACGATAGATTTTGATAATTAGGGCTTGAGAAGGTTTTTTAAGTTTTTTTTTAAATTGCATGATATTAGATTAAACGTAGAGTTAACGGAAGTTTACGGTTTACTTATAATAATTAATAGCTGATCTTGGAGTAGGTTAAATGACCTAGTCAACATAAATGTAAGATTAAATTGGCCAATTTTTAAAAGTTAGTGATTTAAATTGCTCAAATTCAAGTTCAAGTTTTTTTTTGCTTATTTGTGAAAGTTTGAGATTATTTTGGTGGTTTTCTCAAATTTCTATGCATCAGTAAAAATCCAACGGTCGTTAGGCGTAAGGAAAGTAGATTTGCTAACTGTTTTAAAAAAAGAAGTAGATTTGCTAAGGAAAGTAGATTTGCTATCAAGGTTGACATTTGGAGAGTGCAGAGTGGAAGACCACGTGGTAAAAAAGTATGTCTTTTAAAATTAAAAAAAATTACTTTTAAAAAATAAGTATGTATTTCTATATTTAAACATCAAAGGATTTTTAAATTATTTATTCAACCAGCCGGGATAGCCTAGTGGTACATGAGGAAGCTTCAGCGGTCTTGGGTTCGATTCGCGCTGGCCCTCAAAGTTTTCACATGGGTTATTCGGCCCGAAGAGAACGTAAGCGTGGTATGGGATAACTCCCCGCCAAAGGCCCTAAACCTACCACGTGACTAGTCTGCACCACATAAAGTGAGGCCAGGATACTCCTCGTAAATATCAAAAAAATAAAATTATTTATTCATAAAATAATATATCAATCCTAAGCGATAAAGAGAAAATTGCTTGCATTGCTTCTTTTTGGTCTTTGTCGTTTTGGAGAAATTCGCATATAATTAGCGTATGATTTGGTCCAAGACTCTTTTTGTTTGTGGTCCACGTTACTACGTTAGCATAATAAATTATTGAGTAAATATTATTCTAGCAAACTTTGTGTAAAATCGTGAGCTCCGATCATTTTATATTCATGGGAAAAATGAATAAATAAAATAATTTTAAATTTGCCTTACAACATGTTCTAATATATATATATACAAATACAAATGTAAAAAGTATAAATTTAACCAAAACTATAGAAAACCCTAATCTCTAATTATATACTTCATCCGTTTCAATTTACATGTTGTTGTAGAATAAAATTTGTGTTTTAAAATTAATGTCATTTTATGATTTTAATGTAAAATATATTAACTTTATATATTATTCTATTTTTTTATTCGTTGAAATATGGTTAGATATATAGATAATGATATTTTTATTTTGAAAATATGCAGAATTTAATATTTTCATAATCAATGTGCATAAACTTAAAACGATAACTAAAATAAAATGGAGGAAGTATCAAACTTACGGACCTCCTTCTAAAGTGTTAATATAGGCATTGCATTCGTCTTGGGAAAAAGCCTTCCTTTTTATTTAAATATTTGAAACTTTCTTTTTTTATAATCTGGGCTTACATTAATAATTATTTTAATAAATTCAAACATGTTAGACTTTTCTATGACATATTCTTTTTTAATTTACTTTTTATTTATTTTAATTAAATAATATATTCAACTTATTATTTTATTTGTTTCTGGATATTTTATATTTTCATTTTATCCAAAATTTTAGAAATTCACACAATCAAAATAGATTAAAATTAATATTAAATATTTATTAATCAAGTTATTTTTTTCTAAACATATTTATTAACCCATCAAATATCAAAAAAAAATATTTAAAAAAAAAAGTCTAATAGGCATTGTTATGTTTTGTTATACAGTCCAGAGTTTTATAGCTTCTTAGTAGATTCTGTATAGTTTTATATAATAATTATTATAAGTGTTATCTTTTATAAAGTTTCTTCTTAGGCTCCTAAAGACCTAAGCAAGGCAGTACGAATAAACACAACAATTAACCAAAATCTAAATAGAAATTAAAAAGAAACATTCTTTATTGAAAAGTTTACAATGGACAATACACATCCTTTATTAAACTGTTGACACACATCTTTTATCAAAGGTAGACAACATCACACTGACAATAAAACATACACATATATGGTAAAACCAGACTTGGGGTGACCTTATTTATGGAAACAACGAGAGAAAGTCTGGAATTGGCGAATGGACTTTGATCATATGAAACCTCCTTAAGCTCGGAATCAGTCTAGAAGTAAGCTCCAATGGCATCAATAGCAGTACCATCACGTCCATAAATTCCAAGAAGCTTTTCTCCATTTTCACCTTTGAGCTCGAAGTCTGTTCCCTTCGTCTTACCAAATAAAGGAGAGGTAAATCCTTTGGAAGTTGTGAAGTACAACGACGTGATAAGCGTTGTATCATAGTTGAAAATATGATTGTAGCTTCCACCAATGGCTATGATATTGTCTTTCGGATAATCCACCGAAAACTGTATTTCATTTTTCATTAGAAACAACGAATTAATAGTGACCTAAAAGAATATTAACAATTAAAAGATATATATATTTTCACCTTTTCTAGCTCCCCGCGATTCGTCCCATGTTCACGGATTTCAACTTTTCCGTCCTTTTCGTATTCGATCTTGATATAAGTTATACTGAACTCATCAGCTCCGACAGTTATATTCTTCACACCATCGAAGATACCATCGTCGAATATTTTTCCCTTGATGCCACCAAGCGGTCCGAAGTAAGCTCCAATGGCATCAAGGGCTTGACCAGAGCGTCCAAAGAATCCAAGAAGCTTTTCTCCACGTCTACCCTCTAGCATGAATTCTGTCCCAGCTGCCGCGCCAAGTACGGGAGATGTTCTTCCAGTGTTGGTTTTAAAGATTAGCGATTTGATCAACACTGTTTCATAGTATCGAACATGATCATAGCTCCCACCAACGGATGTGATATATTCATTTGGATAATCCACCGAAAACTGGATTTCAATAGAAATAAACATATCAGTACTTAATACAAACATATCAGTAACATTTAAGGGTTCATTAACAAGAATATGTTAAACAATATGGCAATTTTTTTCAAATAGATTTGAAGTTTATATCACAAAAAATAGACATTAAAAAAATGATCAAAATAGAGTTTTTCTATTTTGAAAATTTTAATATTTTTATAATATTTTATAATTTTAAATTTCACCTCCAAAACTCCACCCATAACTCTAAACCCTAAATTTAGATTAGTTACCTAATGAATATAAATGTATATCTATAACTTTTTATAAAATTTATTTTGATCATTTTTTTCTTTGAATGTTATTTTGGGACAAAATAAATTTTAGGTCCATTTTCCTCATTATCTCTAAACCCAATAACAACAGTCACAATATTTTCATTACCTCTTTTAGCTCTCCTCGAATTGTCCCGTGCTCACGGGTCTCCACTTTCCTGTCTTTTTCGTATTCGATCTTGATATATGATATACAGTCAAAAGGACTTCCCTCTATTGCGACAGTTATTTTCTTCACACCAATGAAGATGCCATCATCAAATGTTGCTCCATTTTCACCACCGCGCTGTCCCACACCTCCTAGTGAACCAAAATAAGCTCCAATGGCATCAAGAGCTTGACCAGAGCGTCCAAAGAACCCAAGAAGCTTTCCTCCATTTCTACCCTCCAGCATGAATTCTGTCCCAGCTGGTTTTCCACCACTTGTTGTCCCACCAAGTACCGGAGATGTTTTCCCAGTGTTGGTTTTAAAGACTAGTGATTTGATCAGCACAGTTTCATAGTATTGAACATGATCATAGCTCCCACCAACGGATGTGATATACTCATTTGGATAATCCACAGAAAACTGGATTTCATTTTCCCCAACAAAAAAATAAAATCATTCGTTTTAAAGTTTTTATAAGAAACAAAGAAGAACACAAACAAAACCAATATACTTTTATGAGGAAAATGTAATATCGTATTCACACTTTCCGTCAAAACAAGCATCTAATTTTCTATCATCTGATTTTTTTTTTTTAAATCTGTTGATCTAATCATTAATATATTATTTCATCCACAAATTGATCTAATCATTTTTAAATTTATAAGATTTTTATATTACAATTATTAAAATAGTTATATAGTTAGGTTAAATTTGCAGTAAGGAAAACAACTGGGGATATGAAAAAACATATGAGTTAAGAATTATGCAAATAATGCTATTGTTATAAATTTATATATTTAGCTTATAATATTTTATTAACACTGGTTAAGATTGAAAAGTGCCATTTAGCTACATAGAAAACTTTTTTTGCTAACCAACTACATAGAAAACTAGTTATACTGATTACATAAGCAAAAATATGTTACTCTTTTAGGATGGATATTAACTCGAAAATTCTCTCATATAACTATTTTAAAATTTTGTCACAAAAAAACGTTCAAAAATAAAAATGATCGAAATAACTTTTTATTTTGAAATTTTTAATATTTTTTTTCTTTTTTAATTTTTAAACTCATCCCCAAATTCCACCTGATAACTCTAAACCGTAAGTCTAATTTTGTTAACACTAAGGGTATAACTTAATATTTATATGCTTTAATAAAATATTTTTGGTTATTTTTCTCTTTAAAAACTATTTTTGTGATAAGAAATTTTTAGGGCTATCCTAGAGTATTTCTCAATTAACTTTGCATATATATATATATCGCTGATATTAGAAAATATAATTAAATGAAATAAATAAATTACATAACATAGTCAAAATTGACGTATTTGCATAATATGATTTTTTAATTTGTTTCAGTCAAAAAGCATATTTTTTTGTTTAGCTGATTAATTAACGTTTAGATTTAAACGGTTCTGGTCAATAAAACTTAGGGACTATAATAGTGTAGTTAACAAAATCTTTTAAAAGAAGAATTGAGTGATTGAACAATTGAAGGTTTGGTTAATCGAACATGTGTAGTATGATTTTCCCATTTTTGTCTTTTTTACCTCTTTTAGGTCCCCACGAATAGTCCCATGTTCACGGGTGTCAAGTTTCCCATCCTTTTCGTACTCGATCTTGATATATGATACACAGTTAAAAACACCTCCCTCTATTGCGACAGTTATTTTCTTCACGCCGTCGAAAACACCATCGTCAAATGCGTCTCCCATGTTACCACCCATTGCTCCCACCTTTTCTGACATTATTCCCTTCTCTTCTTTTCACAAAAACCTAAGACTGAATCATGGAGCAACAAACATAGTACTTTGTTATCTCAAACTCTACATGAATTCACATGCAAATGTGAAGGAAAAAATGAGAGAGAGAGAGAGAGAGAGAGAGAGAGAGAGAGAGAGAGAGAGAGAGGGAGAGAAGGAGGGAGGGAGAGGGAGGGAGGGAGCAGGCCCGGCTCAACTTTATATTGGGCCCTTGACAAATATATTTTGGATCCTTGACAAATATATTTTATATGCAATAATAGTTAATTAATTATAAAATTATGGGCCCAATAAAAAATAAAAATAAAAAATCTGGACCCTTTTTTACTATAAAATTTATTTGTTTTTGTGGTGGGCCCTGGGCGTGTGCCCCACTTGCCTATCCCTAAAGCCGGCACTGGGAGGGAGGGAGAGAGAGTACCTCAAAGAGAGAGAGAGAGTACCTCAAAGAGAGAGAGAGAGTACCTCAGAGAGAGAGACAGAGAGAGAGTACCTCAAAGAGAGAGAGAGAGTACCTCAAAGAGAGAGTACCTCAGAGAGAGAGGGAGAGAGAGAGAGTACCTGAGTGTTGATATGAGGATGAGAGTGATGAGTTGGGGGATGGGAAATGGTTTGATATTTATAGCCATTTTGGCGATAAGGTTAGTTAAAGAGTTATTGTATTTGTCACATGGCGATATTGAACACCTTTTTTCCTCCTTCGACGAAAAAATGAAAAGAAAAAATACTGTCCTTCTAAGTTTTCACACACCAGAAACGGAACAAAGAAGATTTTTTGCCTAAATTATGTTCCCATTTGTTTTGATGTAACAGTAGATTAGTTGGTGTAGAAATCAGTTTACGCATTTTAATGCTGTAACTTTATCTTTTGTGTAGATAAAAACGTACAAGACCCAATGACATTTAAATTGTTTTAGGTTAAAAAACAACGCATGAAAATGGGCAAAAAAGTTTTGAATTTTTGATAAGGTCATGATTATTTCAGATTTCTTAAACTGAGTTTCTTACGGAAATTTAAAAAATTATTTTTTAAAACTATGAAATAAGAAATTGTTTCTTAACTTTTCTTAAGAAAACTAAGAAACAATTTTTTAATTTTCCCTAAAAAATCCAGTTTAAGAAACTTGCATTAATGATGCCTTAAGATGTGATATGTACAGTTTTAAAAACTTGAGTAGCAATAAAAAGATGTACAAAAAAAGATTCTTTAAAAGCTGTCAAAATTTATACCAACCATGAGCGCTTTGTGTCGCAAAGGTTTATGTGATAGTATTATAATGATAAGTTTCAAAAAAATATGTATTGTTAATTTTTAGCCAAATTTTTATATGATGCATTTATAATGGTTCTGCAATGATTTAAACGCTAAAAACTACTAAAATGAACAACAAAGGAAATAGTATTTATGCATCGAAGCTATAGGGATCATAGATCACAACTATAATCTTAAACCTGAACTAGAGCTAATCAATATGGTTGTTTTTTTTTAACTTATCAATATGATTGTTTGTAGTTGGTTTCATTGAGAATTAAGATATAAACAACAGATAAAGTGGATACTTTGTTGGGACATGACTGTAGAATTTTTGGTGTAATACTGATTTTGTAGAATTTTTGATGTAATACTGATTTTGTAGAATTTTAATGTAGTTGAATTTGATAATTAAAAAATATTAAAAGTATTCTTACATCAATATGTTTTGCTACATCTTACTAAATGATTTTTGAGTATTTTCAGTCTTCACCAAAACATTATTTGGTATTTAGCTAACTACACAAAAACATTATTAATGCACTGTGTAAATTTTTAAATACGATTATACCCCTATAGATTTAATCTCAACACAATTTACCCAACATATTTTTTCCCTGTTACCGTCTCACATGCGAACTCTTATTTTTGCCAGTTTCTGTAATTTTCACGCTGGGATATGTATTCATAAATTGACTAATTTTTACACAATATCATAAGTTATTTTGCTGTCCGTTTGCCGAAGAGCCGGTTCCTGGAACTCCAAACACATGAGTAGCTAAAGCTTTTGGTGATTTAGCATCGTGGGGATGGGTTGACGATAGACCAAAGAAAATGATCATCTTTTTACAACACCAACATGTGCTGAATCACTTTGATTTATGAATTTTACAGACTATAGTAAAAGATGGTAGATAATGATAGAAGAAGACTAGATTCAAATCGTTGATTGGTATAATCCATCAACTTTCCTTTTTAAAACTTAATCCCTTTGTTATAAAATTAAGTCAGTAATGAATCTTTCTCTTCTCTTACCACAAGAAAAACTATTTTAGCAACAACTTAGCCACAAAATATTTGTGGCATGAAGAAAAGAGCCACAAAATATCCACAAAGCAACCACGTTTTACATAAACAAAAAGCCATGGATTTTATTGCACCTTGTTGCTACGTAGCTACAAAACACATGTGGCTCTTCGAAGATATTTTGCCACAATAAGCAAGAAATCTACTGTAGATAATGCATATCTACAATTATTTACAAAAAGAATCCATGGAAATATTTGTCACAAATACTATTGTCGCTATTGGAGGACAACTAGCCATAGGTAACGATAAAATCAGCTGTGGACTTTTATCCACAAAAGAAATTCTTAGAACATTAGCTACAATATTAGTTGTAGTTATTTGAGGATAATAGAGGCACTATTAGCCACAAAAAATTGTCGTTATAATTATCTACAAACTAAAATTTGTAGAAAGTGGAGTTGTAGTTACACTTATGGCTTTTTGAGGATACTTAATCACAACCATAATTGTAGCTATCCGTAGAAACAATAATTAAAAAAATATTTTGTGGATAAGTCACAGGTTGTAAATGAACATATAATAGAAAAAGTACTTAGAATGAGTCTAATCATTCTATTAATTACTAAAATAACTCATATTATTTTGTAATTACTAGACTAAAATACAAAACAACCAAATTTACAAAAAACCCAATCTTTTAAACATAAACCACAATTTTGCCACTACATTTAATAATAAAATAGATTCGATATAAATAGAAATATTAAAAAAAAAAAACGAAAACCCCAAACTTTTGTAGGGTATTTCACACACCAGAAACTGAGCAAAGCAGATTTTTTACCTGAATTATGTTCCCATTTGTTTTGATTGTAACAGTAGATTAGTTGGTGTAGAAATCAGTTTACACATTTTAATGCTGTAACTTTATCTTTGAAATTTAAACGTACAAGACCCAATGACATTTAAATTGCTTTAGGTTAAAAAAACATCGCACGAAAATGGTCAAAATTGTTTTGAGTTTTTGATAAGATGTGATATGTACAGTTTTAAAATCTTGATTAGCGAAGATGTAGAAAAAAAAAAGATTCTTTAAAAGCTATCAAAAAATTTTACAACCATTACCAACCATGAACGCTGTGTGTTGCAAAGATTTATGTGATAGTATTATAATGATAAGTCTCAAAAAATTATGTATTGTTAAGTTTTAGCCAAATTTTGATATGGTGCATTAATAATGGTTCTGCAATGATTTAAAAGCTAAAAAGTTACTAAAATGTATAACAAAGGAAATAGTATTTATGCATCGAAGCTATAGAGATCATAGGTCACAACTATAATTTTAAACCTGAACTAGAGCTAATCAATATGGTTGTTTTTTTGAACTTATCAATATGGTTGTTTGTAGCTGGTTTCATCGAGAACTAAGACATAAAAACAGATAAAGTGGATAATTTGTTGGGACATGACTGTAGAATTTTTGATGTAATACTAATTTTGTAGAATTTTTGATGTAATACTAATTTGATAATTAAAAAATATTAAAAGTATTCTTACATCAATATTTTTTCCTACAGCTTACTAAATATCTTTTTTAGAACATAAGGTTTTACATCCATTTTCTTGAAGATTTAAAAGCTAAATATTTTTTTTAGAACATAAGGTTTTACATCCATTAACAAAAAAATGTTTGTTTCACAATATAAGAATACTTTTTACCTTTATTAGATATTGTGTAACTAATTAAATAGTGTTAGTTTTTTTATAATTGGTTGAATTTATTGATTTAATTTCATTTTTAAAAAATCAATAACTTTTTTAATATTCGTGTTTTTATCTAAAACTACTTACAATATGAAACGGAGGGAGGGAGTATTTGATACACTCCAACCTATCACCCCCAAAATTAGTTAATGTTATCCATTTGTCACATCACGTGGGAAATTAAACTTCTTCTTTTTTTTTGCTTAATGAAATTAAACATTTTTTGCCATTCTTGAAGAAAAGATGAAAAGAAAAATGAATGTCCTTCTAAGTTTTCACACGTTAGAAATCAAATAGAGAAGGGGTTTTGTATCAAAATGATGTTCCCATTGGTTTTTTTATTGTAACAGTAGAATAATTGGTGTAGAAGTAAGTTTACACATTTTTATGCTATATCTGTAAATTTTTTTGTAGATAAAAAGTACAAGATCCAAAGACTATTAAATTCTTTAGGTTAAAAACAATACATAGAATATGGTTAAAAGTGTATTTTTTTTTTGTAAGATGTGATTTATTTACAGTTTCAAAACTTGATTAATTAGTGATAAAATGATGTTGAAGTTCTTTAAAATAGGTTTGGACATTCGAGTTTTCGGGGTCGAGTTTTTTGGGTCCAAATGGGTTTGGATCTATAATTAAAATACATATAAATATATATGTAATTTTGGGTATATAACGGATCCGGATTGGTTAGGGTATTTAGGATCTTTAAAGACTCAAAATACTCAAACCCATCAAAATGGTCTGTCGTATTTATTTTAAATTTTACAAAATAATTGGAATACTATTAATAAATTAGATTAAACATTTCCAAATTATATATTTGACATTTAAATTTTATATTACTTGTAAATATTACAAAATAATAATGAAGATTACAAACAAAAATTCATTACAACTAAATCATAAATTAAAATGTATAAAATATGGAGTCATAATTAATCTTGAATATTCATATTTTTAGGTCAGATATGAATTTTCTTATCGAGTCGGATATATTCAGGTCTTCATCTTCATATTTAGGTTTATTCAGATCCGTTTTTTTATTCCAATTTTTTTTTTGTAGAGAAATTTGGAACTAGTTATGTACTTGCAATTTTTTTTCAATTTTGGGTCAGGTAGTTTTGTGTCTATTCTGGTTTAGATTTTTAGGATCCGGATAAAATGACCATACCTACTTTAAAAAATGTTAACCTTTTGTAAAACCCTTACCAATTATATATGCGGTGTTACGAAGATTTAAATTGATATTTCTTATAATGATAATTGCTAAGTTTCAAAAAAAAATCAGCTTTGTTAAATTTTTAGCCAAATTTGAATATAATGCATTGATAATGGTTCTGCAATGTTTTAAACGCTAGAAACTACTGCAAATGTACAATATACGAAACAGATTTATGCATCGAATCCACATATATTAAAAGCACAACTATATTTGTAAACTGTACTAGCTAGAGCTAAAAAAAATAAGGAAGAAAAGAAAAGTTATTTAACGTTATCTATTTCTCACATGGCGATATTGAACATATAATCTCATTCTTGACGCAAAAATGTAAAGACAAAAATAATATCTTGCTCATTTTTCACAGGCTAGAAATCAAATACCTAAGACCACCTCCATCGGAGGTTGTAACAAAAGGGTTCTTAAGAAAAATAAAATAAAAATAAATCAAAAATGCATTAAAACTATAGAACCGGTGTCATATATGGAGCTTTAAGAATCAGTAAAAACTCCATACGTGGCCGTTTTCTGTTGGCTATTCCTTACCCGGTTCATACATCTTCAAAAAAAAATCTGTGTTCAAAAACGCGGCGTTGATCGGTGACCTACCGTAGCGGGGAGGGGCTGTTCGGAGGTTCAACATGGTCGACGAGTTACTCCTGCCTTGCCCATGGACTAAGAAAAAGCAGCGAGTAATAACTCGAATGGAATTGCCAAATCTTAAAAATCTAGTTCAATAGATCTTAATCTCATACCCAATTAGCTATGCCCATTGATTAAAATGTTTACAGTGAATCTTCAAATAGTAGGAAGAGAGGTTGAGGGTGCCTTGATGAAATTGTTGGTGAACTGTTGAAATTCTACGCAGATTATTTGGAGAAGACGAATGCATATTTACAATTTTGCCACTCCTTTATTAACAATGGAAAAAAAAGAGGCAAAAAATGCCTAACGGAGGTTGAACTCGTAACAGTTCGGACATATACTACTAGAGTAACCACTAGACCACGCTGTTTCATCTATATTTTTCTAACAAAATAAGTTTTAAGAACCTCAAAGAGGTTCTTCCATTGGACCATGAAAAAATTAATTACACTGACAAAGATTCTAAACTTTTCAAATCACAAAATTAACTATTAAACTATTTATTAGAACCCATAATAAGCTCTAACCATTGGACTTGCTCTAACTATACAGCTAATTTTTCGGTGTCTAAGAGCACTATTAACCCAGCGTATCTTAATTTTTTTTTTTACATTTTATCTTTAAAAAAAATAAAAATAAAACACTAATCGCGGGTCGTTACATGTCAGTGGGACCTGCAAATAGTGCAGAAAACCAACAACATAAGTATCTTATTTAACCCATTTAAGCAACGGTTTTTTTTTTTGTGGGCCACCTCTACCCTAAAATATCCTATATTTTCAACGTTAATGGTGCTCTAAATATGCTCACATGGGCTTTGATTGCAGTAGAATAATTGGTGTAGAAAGAGGTCTACACATGTTTATGCTATAATTAATTTTTTGTCTAGATATAAACATACAAGATCCAAAAACTTTTAAACAGCTTTCGGTAAAAAAAAAAAAAGAAAACAATACATCAAAAAGGTTTAAATTTTTTTTGGTGTTTTTGATAAGATGTGATCTATGTACAGTTTAAAAAAATTATTACCTAGTGAAAAAATGATGTAAAAGTTTTTTACAAGATGTAAAAGTTTTTTACAAGATGTAAAAATCAGTTTTACAAGCTCTAAAACTATGAGATGGTGGTTTACTAGTAGATAAACTTTTGCTTGCTAAGTAATCCAGGTTCGAAGGCATCTCACTACATTCCATCAAGTGGCTACGCAGATCCTTTTGAATATTATCCTTCTAAAAACCCCAAAATTAATTTAAAAAGTCTGTTTTTTGTTCTCGGACGGGAGAGTTTTTTTTTTGTCATCTAAGGGTGGACTTTAAATCTTATCGGGTCAAACATTTTAATGGGTTGATGTGATGTATTTTTAATAGCTTTTACTTCGGTTTTCAATCGAGAGTTATTGGTTTTACTATGCTTTTGAATTTTTTGGTATTTTTGTGTTCTTTAATGGTTTTATCGGCCACACTTTGGTTGTCAGTTTTTAATTATCTTCCCAAATCAACAACTATCAAATTATCAAAAAAATTATAAAGTTATAATTACATATTTAAGATGAAGAACTAAACCAAGACAATAAATAATAATAAATTTTTGTTTAACTATAATTAGAAGTAGTTTTACTTTGATTTGAAGATATGAACTCAATATAACCTACAAAATAAGTAATTTAGACAATCCAAGTTCTTATACCGAAAATCAAAATTTTAAATTCATATAACAAAATTAACCAAAATTTTAATTTAAGCAGAAAAAATAATATTTTGGTTGAATTTTAGAGAAGTAAATAAAAGCCAGTAAACCTAAGTAATAACTAAAATGTCTACATATTATATATATCCAAAATTACATGTCTAATTAAGATAATATAATATTATTTAAATAAATGAATGATAAAATTACAAATACCTTAAATAAAAGTAAAAAAATATTAATAATTTTTTTATTCGTGCATGAACACAGATAAACCACATAGTTATCTTATAAATGCGAATGAGTTCATAAAGATAAACTATATCACAGTATACATGATCTCAGCATACGGTTGAACGTATAACATAACATGTTTGTACATCCGAAATTCTTGTATTAATCCAAAAAGAAAACTGACTTAACATAGCGTTTAATTAGAAACATTAATTCAGTTTGAGCACTAGACAATGCTCTTAGCGTAAAACAATACAATTACTAGATCTGAACATAAATCTAGAACCAGAGATCTAAACTGAATCCAAACAAAAAAAAATTGATCTATTATCCGATTTGAACTATAAAAAATACATTAATAGAATTTAATACGACATATCTAAATTCAAAGTATTATTTTCAATGATTATTAAATTGTATTTTTTAAAAGGCATTTTGGCACATTTAGTGTAACACTGTTAATTCAAAAAAGAAACTGAGGTCTACTGAGAAAAGCTATCTACTGCTGAATCAATACTGAAGAATGTTGTCGTATTTACTTGCACCTTTAGCCGTAAAGGGGCTCAGTCTATTGTGGATGGTTTTGTTGATGTGTCTGATCAATGTGCACATCAAGTTTAGAGGTCCTCCATGCTATGAAATGTTATTAACGGAACCAAAACAGATTATTTTAAAAAAATTCCAAAATTAATAGTAATAAATATTTAAAACATACATAAGTATTTTTAATATTCAATTCAATATTTATTTTGATATGATGTATAAAATAAATATAAAAACTTAAATAAATACTAAATTATTTATAAATAAATATTTTATAATTTGATCGTTGAAATAACAAATTTATTCTATCTATAAATTACTACTTTACAGTTATCTATACATAAGTACTTCATAATTACCTATAATTTGTTTTCATACTTAATTTAACACTTTTTGTATGTAGAACACTTCAGACAAGTTGTATTAGTCAGTTTATCGGTCTACTTTATTCTAATAAACTTTTATAATCCCATCAATATTCAGCAATCCACAACCATTCAACACTCTACCAACTTCTAAATATCAATCACTCTTTCAATCATTCGGTAATAACTTTTGAAGCTTTCGCACCATTATTTATTTCTTTCGAAACTCCTCCCTTAAATTTGAAGACTTCGGGGGAATTGCTAGCTAATTGTTTTTTGTTATAGAAATTTTGTTTTTCAGACAATGTTCTTGTTCCACAAAGAATGCAATTGTCTAGATTTACAATCTTTTCTTAACAACAAAACGAGCGTCGGGTAAAGATTTCCAAAAATATTTAATAGCTTCATGATCATGATACACTATAATTTCTCTTTCTGAATTCTAAGTACTCACGTGGGTCAAGATTTAGACGTTTCTTGTGTTCCAAGTCATTTAGTGGTCATTACAAATGGGAGGTTCATGTTTACCTCCAGGATTCCGGTTTCATCCTATAAAGGTCGTGCCCCATTAGGCGATAGAACTACTTGGCTCATGCACGAATATCGACTATGCGATGATGACAATCCATCAGGACCGGATCTGAAATTTCGGAGGTTCTAAACATTTTTTCAAGAAATTTTATAGAATTTTTTTATCATAATTTGGGGGACCTATTCTTATGTAAAAAACTTTCAAAAAAATTGGGGTCATTACCAATGTTTCCTCCGGCTGTTCCAGATCTGGCTTTGCAATTCATCACAAGGATTGCATAATTACAAGATTATAAGAACTTTATATTTTTGATCAATTCTATAATGTTTTATTTGTTTCTAATCTTGATGAGAATTCAATATGTTCTATTACAAGGAGCTTTTGTGCTATGCCCTTTGGCTAAGAAGAGTCAGCTCAAGACTAACTCGAGAAGAAATGTAAATGAACAAGCACTTGGATCAAGAGAAAGTTCAGGTTATTCGAATCTAGTGACTTCACCTAGTCGTGATGGAACGATGCCGGCTTGATTTATTTCTTGTAGGACTATCCTCAATCCCATAATGTTGCACCTGATTACTTTCAAGACTTTCATTTCCAGGTTATCGGTAATAATAACGTGGATTTTCCAGCGTGTACACTGCATAACAATGGAGATCAGAACATGGACGAATCTTTGCAAACTGATCACTGGAGATACAATCAAAATGGTTTATTGGGATGCTCAGACTTCCTAACGCTGAAGTCTCTTTTGTAAGACAAAAACGCCTTTTATCGTTTGTCCTCCAACGTTTAGCATTGGTCTATAAGTATGGTTTAATTGTTCTGCTATTCTTTAAATTTATTACTTTATGTTTATGGTTAGTTATATTAGTGCTTATTGTTACGTATTTGAAGCTGTATTTTGTTTTCTCTATGGACTTTATTGAATAGAACTATGTGTTATCTTTATATATATGCAAACGATCTCTCTTTTCTACGAAAATGAATAAATGGAGCACACTATCTTTCTTTTTTTGATCATCTGGAAATTATGGATTATTAATGCCATCACGGACCGGACGAGCTACAAGAGCAAGGCACAGGAGATAGAGATAATGGAACACACTATTTAAAGAATATTTATCTTGACGTCACTAACCTTTAAATCAAACTTTTATGTAAGGGATAATTTGATAACAATTATTCTACGTAAAAAACAACTTTTGTAGAAAGGAATGATAGGGAACCATATATATAACATTTATAATGTGATTTATCTAAATGCAATGTGATTTTTAAAAATTAGTATTAATAATGTCGACTGGGAGGACATAACAACTTGGGTCCATAGCTCAGTGGTAGAGCAATTGACTGCAGATCAATAGGTCACCGGTTCGAACCCGGTTGGGCCCTAAAATTCTGTTGTATTTTTTTACAAATTTTTCTGTTATTTATGAACTGAATTCGACTTGCCAAAAATGACATCTGAGAAATGCGTCAAAAAGTTTTTTTTTTCTGTTAGTTATGAACATTTTGGTACATAATATTTAGCTAGATAGGAGGTAATAGAAGAGATTTCACACAACCCAAAGAGTTTCACTTTCTACTTGCAAAAATAAAATTCACAGTAATACATTTTAAAGTGTTCAAGTATCAAACATGAAACACAGATTCTAACCTCTTTCCGAGTCAATCACATACACTAATCAGCAAATCTTTCTCTTTGGTGTTCATTGCTGAATGCATTAATGGCTGAAGTTTCCCTTCAAAAGATATCACTAAACCTCCCACTTTTCTAGCTTATGTTTTGCATCTCCTTGGCAGTCTTACAGTTATGATCTTCCAAAACTCGTCTACAACATCTCCTCTTCATCAATCCTTAGCCGCATTGAGTACCATCGTAGACCTTGATCCAGACAAGAGGATCAATAGTATGATTCTCTGCTAAACTAAGTTAGCATTTCATTAGGACAAGTCTTGGGATGAAACAACTCCCCTAGCTTCTTACAGACTCAAATAATCGTCTTTCCTAAACAACAGAACTAGTTAAGGTGTTTAATCCAATATGATGAACCTGCAGTTTAGTTCCAGTTGGCCATCAGGAGATTTACAATGTCGGTATCGCTGAAGTTCACAGATTAGTCGATTGACTTCGATTGTTGGACACGGTGGTTAATTAAAAAAAACTCAACCCTAAACTCATGAGTCATGATGATTACTAAACCAAAGCTTAAAACATAAAGTGTGTTGGCACTAGAGATGTCAAATTGACGGCAGACCGTGTCCAAATTATAATAATTCAATTTTGTGTATATCCATTTTGACGTGAGTTTAAATTGGCAAACCCAATTTTATGCGCGATAAAAATGAATTTAAATGGATTGGACCACGTGTTCATTAGATAACCCAAAAACTTTAAAAACAAATTTTCACGTTTATTAGTTAACCCAAAAAACACGTTTTTGTCAAAACAACAAAATCAAGATTTTTTTTAAAGTCCACAAAATCAAATCTTTCACTAAAACAACAAAATTATATTTTTTTTTTGCAGAATCTACAAAATCACATGTTCTCGCCAAAATTTCAAATCTAAAATTTCCAATGAAAATGTAAAATCTCATTTTCCTACTAAACAACAAAACATTTTTTGTCAAAACCACAAAATCATGTTTTCCAACCAAAGTCTCATGATCACATTTTTCTGTTAAATTTGCAAAATCACATTTTCCACCAAAATATTAACATTAAATTTTTCTGCCAAAATAACAAAATGATATTTTTCACTAAAACCATAAAATCACATTTTTTTCCAAAATTTATAATATTTCGTTTTCCTACAAAACAACATAATCATATTTCATGAAAATTTGATGTAAATTCATATGTTCAATGTTTGAGTCTTGGTGGGAACAAAGTTGTTGATATTTGACCAATATTTGAGTTTTAGTTTATACAGTTTACATGATATATAGTGTAGTAACAAACAGTTTGGCTATCTTCTCTCATTAGTCAGAAAGTATTTTAAACATGAGATATGACATTCATTCCACTGTATAATAGTAAGTATATAAAGAAAAGAGATAATTGGTGAAATATCGCCAGGGTAACGGACCATAATTGTATAAGGCTGGCCCATTAATATTCTCGAGGCCCATTTCAATACGACGAAATAGTCGTCGTATTTCACATATTCAATTTCTTCTTCGTCGTCGTCTTCCTCATTTTTCATTCCTCCGTTACCGAGATCTCGTTAATCTCCAGAAACCAGCTCGTTGTAGTTTATATAACGGAGGCTTATTCGATCTGTGCTTAAAACTCACCAAGATCGAAGATGCCGGTGGCAGCTTCCGCCATCTACTTCCTCAATCTCCGTGGCGATGTACTCATCAATCGCACCTACCGAGACGACGTCGGGTGAGTCACCTTCTCCTTTCCTTTTCCACCATAGATGCATAGATCTCTCTACACGCTTTTGATTCTCGATTTGCCACACTTGATAGGATCTTAGCTTGTGGAAAATTCGAGCTCTTCTCTAATTGTTGATTTGATTAAAATTAGGGGAAACATGGTGGATGCGTTTCGAACGCATATAATGCAGACGAAGGAGTTAGGGAACTGTCCTGTGCGTCAGATTGGTGGCTGCTCCTTCGTCTATATGCGAATCAGCAATGTCTACATCGTCATTGTTGTTAGTAGCAATGCTAATGTTGCTTGTGGCTTCAAGTTCGTTGTTGAGGTAACACTTTGTTTTTGAAATATTGATTGGTTAGTTAATGGAGGACTTTTCATGACTCTGATGTTGATTCACTTATAGGCTGTTGCTTTGTTTAAATCATACTTTGGTGGAGCTTTTGATGAAGACGCAATTAAGAATAACTTTGTCCTCATTTATGAATTGTTGGACGGTAAGTTAGCCTGATGATACTTTTATGTTTAGACTGTTTTCTACTAATATGTTTGTTTGTATTGATCAAGTTCTGGACTTTTTTATGAACTTGCAGAGATTATGGACTTTGGCTATCCACAGAATCTCTCCCCTGAAATTTTGAAACTTTATATTACTCAGGAAGGTGTACGTTCACCATTTTCATCTAAGGTAAAGGATCGAACTTTGTTTCTGTACGGTGCTTGCAAGTGAAGTAGTATTTCGGATTTATGTTACTCCTTTGGTTTTTCATTGATAAGTTTATTTTTTTAATGTTATAATGGAAACAGCCAAAAGACAAGCCTGTTCCGAATGCAACACTGCAAGTTACAGGAGCTGTTGGTTGGCGAAGAGAGGGTCTTTCCTACAAGAAGAACGAGGTGAGGATCGTGTTTCTTTCCGTGTGTGTTGTGTTTGCTAGATTGTACGGAACTGTTGACATTATGCATTTTCACTACTTCAGGTGTTTCTGGATATTGTGGAAAGTGTAAACCTTCTTATGTCTTCTAAAGGTAAATAGTTCCCTATATTGAATGTTTCTTTCTTTCTTCCTTGTTTTCTTTGTGTAATTTTTTTTTGTACATTATGACAACTGTTAGGCAATGTTCTTCGATGTGATGTGACGGGGAAAGTTTTAATGAAATGTTTCCTTTCGGGAATGCCTGATTTGAAGCTGGGGTTGAATGATAAAATTGGTCTTGAGAAAGAATCGGAAATGAAATCTCGCCCAGCTAAAAGGTAGGCTTTGTTAAACCAGTGATCCACACTAGACCGGTTCTCACCTTGGTCACTCTTTTTGTACAGTGGTAAAACCATTGAGCTTGATGATGTCACTTTTCACCAGTGTGTGAACCTGACAAGATTCAACTCCGAGAAGACCGTTAGCTTTGTACCACCAGATGGTGAATTTGAACTGATGAAGTAAGTTTTTGGGAATCTTCACTGTTCCATATAGTTCTGGTACTTAAGTGTACTGAGTCGATGGTGTCTCAGGTACCGAATAACAGAGGGCGTGAATCTGCCTTTCCGTGTATTGCCAACAATCAAAGAACTTGGTCGCACACGCATGGAAGTAAATGTGAAGGTACATAACTTTCCTTCTCAAAGGTTAACAAAAAAGCGGCTTCATCCTTGCGCTCTTACAGTTTGCTCACATGATTTGTCTTCTCAGGTCAAAAGTGTGTTTGGTGCTAAAATGTTTGCGCTTGGAGTCGTAGTTAAAATCCCAGTGCCAAAACAAACAGCAAAGACGAACTTCCAAGTGACAACTGGTCGCGCTAAGTACAACCCATCAATCGATTGCTTGGTTTGGAAGTAAGTTTTATTCCCTTTTAAGAAATATTCCATCTTTGTAGTTATAGTACGTGATATTGTATCATTCATTTACCTTCTCTCTTTTACTCTTTAGGATAAGAAAGTTTCCAGGACAAACAGAGTCCACATTAAGTGCAGAAATTGAGTTGATCTCAACAATGGGAGAAAAGAAATCCTGGACAAGGCCACCAATCCAAATGGAATTTCAGGTCAATCTTCTTCTCTTGTTGGCACTCTTAAATAGAACCAGATTTGTTTAAGGTGATTTGTTTAGTTAAGCGTCTCAGCTTCCCTCTCTTTTCAGGTGCCAATGTTCACAGCATCTGGTCTGCGAGTTCGTTTCCTCAAGGTACGCTTTGATTTCTATGCTTTTTATTGACAAAAAACTGTGATTAGCTAAGTATCAGAATCTCTAAGCCATTGTGACTTTAAATCCAGTTCAAATCTTTTATGGTTTGCTTCATTATTACCTTGGATTTTAATGGTTTACAGGTGTGGGAGAAGAGCGGTTACAACACGGTCGAGTGGGTTCGATACATAACAAAAGCTGGATCTTATGAGATCAGATGCTGAACTTAAAAATCACATTTCAGGTTCAGTCACAGCAGACTTGAAGCTCATGGTTTCTAGCTTCTGTTCTTATTCAAAACAAGAGTTAAATATCGTTTATATCTAGTTCATGTCTGTTTTTGACCATAAGAGGGATCTTGTGTTGATATGATTTCTCACGTCTTTTGTACTGAATTGGTTTTCTCTTCTCTGTTTGTGGTTTTCTAGTTTAAATTAATTTGGTGTAGTTGAGCTTGTGAACGTATCTATGAAAGAAATATTAATCGGGTCTAATATGTAAAATAAATTGGAAAATTGTTGAAAATTCCACATTTTTATTACTATTTTTTATGTTTTTTTTAACCTTCATTTCATTTTTCAAGAGGAAAAAAAAAACTTACAACTTTAGAGTTAGTTATTTAAAATTTAAAGTTTAAAGTTGAAGAGAACAGTATGGTTTTAGAATATGAAATTTAAAATTTTAATTAATCTAAGTTTTTTTTTTCTTCAAAAAGGTATTTGTGATAATATATTTCTAATGAAAATAAAAATGAATAATTATATTAATAATGTGGAAAACTTAAAACATTTCCGAATGAACTCTATTATGTGTAACTTAAAATGAATTTTATAATTATTTGGAATCGTATTTATCAAATTTTATAAGATACACTTACATTTTCATAATTTTATATAAATATTAAATTCATATTAAAAAGGATGACCACAAATATTTGTTGTTATATTATGGATGATAATAAAAACAAACTAAGACCTACAAAATATTTTCCTGCATGATTTTAGTAGAATATATCCAATCAAAATAGTTGATTATAGTACGGAACCCTTAATAGTATCTAAATATTGTTAAATTTTAGATAAACACAAAATAAAATCTTCTTGAAAACCCTATATAAGTTTTGTTTCTATTAAAATAACAAACCGTACTCTCTGTTTGTGACAGAGATAGAGATAGAGATAGAGATAGAGAGCACGCTTTACCTTGAAGCTTTCCTATTTTCTTGACTCGATTTTCTTGGAATTAGTAAAACAGAAAAAAAGAATAGAGAAACCAAAAAATCGGTCTACTAAAATTAAGCCGAAAGAAACAATCAAACAGTCTTTGAGATTGATCCTCTCTCTCTCTAATGGATTCAAGAGATATCCCACAACCTCAGCCCCAACAGTTTCAGACACCACCCGGAATGTTAATGTCTCATTACCCTGACTTTAGTGCAATGATGGGACCTTATCCTCGTCTAACTTTTGGCTCTCTCGCACCACACCAGACGCTTCAACAGCAGATGGATCAGAAAACGTTTGAATCTCTAGGACACGTCGAAGAAGTATCACCTTCTTCTCAACCGATGCGATCCGTGATCGATCAGAAGAACCAGAATGAGCAACAACAACAAGTGAAGAAGAAGAGAGGAAGGCCAAGAAAATACGCTCCTGATGGTACCATTGCATTAGGTTTAGCTCCCACTTCTCCTCCTCTAGACGGAGATAGCTGCAGAGTATCTGCTGATACACCTGCTAAACGAACCAGAGGAAGACCTCCCGGCTCCATCAAGAAACAATTTGATGGTTTAGGTGAAATAGTAACCTCATTTTTCTATAAGTATTTTTTTGGACAGTCAATATATTTTACTGTTTTGGTTTGTGTGTGTGAGCAGGAACATCAGGAGTTATGTTTACTCCTCACCTCATTGAAGTGAAAGAAGGAGAGGTAAAACTTTATTGTTTTGTTTTAGTAATCATTAAATGTGATTGGTTGACATTTAAAATGTTTAAATGTTTCAAGTTTTGTAAATTATAAAAGTTTGTAGAAAGTACTCTCTCCTTTCCATTATAGATTTAAAAAAAAACACACAAAAATAGATTTTTTTGTATTTTCTATAATAAACTTTAAAAACATTAATTGAATTTATTGAGTTACTATTTTTAAAAATTAATAAAAACTAAAAATTACAGAAAAAAATATATTTATTATAGTGATTTAATATGTTTTTTAATATGTGTGAAAACATTAAGAGTATTATTTTTCAGTAGATTAGATGGAAGAATGATTTACTGAGTTATTTAATGGTGTTTTTTTTGCTAAATCAGGATATATTATCAAAGGTAGTGGCTTTTTCTTATCAAGGGCCACAAACAACAGTTTCTGTTCTCTCTGCAGCTGGCGCAGTTTCTGCAATATCACTTTGTCGTCCTAGTGGAATTGAAACTCATAAGGTTTTTAAAAAACTATGTTCCTTCACTTCATGAGTAGTGTAACGCTAATATTTGTTTCTTAGTGTGTGAGATTTGTGCATGTGTTCTTTTGCAGGGACGGTTCGAGATCGTTACACTCACAGGCTCCTTCTTCAATAATGAGGTAAATGGTTCCATCAACAGAAGTGGTCATTTGACTGTGGCTTTGGCTGATCCCAATAACCAGATTTTAGCTGGCATTGTTGGCCAGCTAGTAGCTGCAACACCAGTGAAGGTACTAATAAAACATGAACTTTTTCATTATTGGCTTTGTTGGAGTCAATTTTTTTTTTTCATTTGACTCATAATGTGGTTCCATATATTAGGTCATAGTGGGATGCTTTGTTGTGGACGCAAAGAAACCGAAACAAAGTACTTGTAACAATGCTCGGGGACAGAATCCTGAACCAGCGAACATGTTGAACTTTGGATCGAACTCTCAAGGACCATCAAGCGAGTCATCGGATGAGAATGAAAGTGGTTCTCCTTTAATGCAGCACCATGACAACAACAATAATGAGATTTATGGAAACTCAATGGCTCAACAACAGCAACTCCGTCAGATGCAAATGTATAATCTTTGGCCTAGTAGTGGTCAATAAACACAATTTTCTACAAATTCGTTTTTGTTTTGGTGTTTATAGGCTGGTTTTGATCTTTGTTTCTTTTGACAATGGTTAGGCTTGCTTGAGGCTTCTTTTGTTTTATTGGAGGTTTTAGATAAATATAGGAGATCTTAATATTAGGGTTCTTTCAGGTTAGTTTTTGTTTACTCATTTGTAGTACTGATTAATTTAGTTTCTTGGTTAGTTTGCCGTAACTCTTTTTATTTTATTTTGCCGTGATGGTTAATAAATGATCTCTCTTTTTTTTTTTGCTTCTTATTTAGGAATTTAAAGAAAACTTGTTTGTGACGTTAGGTTTAATGTCTTTGCTATTAATTTGTGTTAGTTAAATCTCAGCCGTTGGATTTGTTGTCAATATCTCAAAATGTATTCTACATTTGATTTTCCTTTTTAGCAACATTCCACATTTGATTTAACATTTGAGTAAAATGTATAAAATTAAATGGTTTAATAATTTTCACTTGATTGATAAATAAATTACGTGAAGTGAGAGTAGCACTTATCAATGAAAAATTAAGAGAATCTCCAATCTACCTCTATATTTTCCTATATAATAGCATTTAGATATAAAATTACTCCAACCATTTCTATTTCTTTTTCTCAAATATAAATTGCTTTTTTCTCTCTTTAGAAGAAATAGTATTCTTTTATTTTTATTCTATATTTAGAAATTTTTATTTTTAAAAAAATACATGGGAGTAAAATTCATCTATATCATAAAGTTCTTTTATTTTAGAGTTAAAAAGGCAAATTACATTGGAGATGGTTTTAGTGATAAATAGTCAAAGCCCTTATTTAAAAATATTAACCATATCAATAACTTTCTTATAACAAGTGAGATTAGAAGATTTCAACTATTAATCCCCGCCGAATTTGAAAATATCTTCGTATAAGTAGCAAAAGAAATTACATTTTTCCAAAAAAGGGGGAGAAAGGTATTTTAGAATACCTCATTTGAGTGGGGGGAAGCTTGGTAATGGTCGGTGGGTGTCTCTCTCATTACAAGAGAGACGGGTACAAAGCGCAGACTATTCGAGAACCCGTTGATGCTAAGCTCACTGCCACTTGCTCGCTGCACCACTGAGCCACTCGAATAGCGGCTGTACTGTTATCCGCTTACTCTTATTTAACCTTTCTTTTTTCTTCTGCTCTTTGCGTTTCATCCTTTAGCTATATAAGGCATTGGTTGTGTCTACGTCTTAATATGTGTTTTATCAATACGCATGAGTAATTAATTAACAAGTAATAAGTAAATAACATTCTCCTCATTAACTTAGATAATGTCTTTAGAAGGTTTTGAAATCATAATTTCATCTAATTCTACAACCAAGGTCTGGTGCTCGTACCAAGTTTTCAAAATATTTGCTTAGTGTTTACAAAATGTTTGGTCGCATGCATGCTTATGCGCGGATGAAAGTAGATTTAGTAATGCAATCTCGTAAAATGCAAATTAAGCTTTGATCCTAGCCCCTCGACATGGTGACCGACCGAGACCGTCAAGGAGAACATGAATCGCTGTGAAACGAATTAACTGATGGTGTCACGTGTGAATGATAGACTATCGTTAATTTGACACGTGGCTTTCTCAACAAACCATGCTATTTAACCCAAAAAAGAAGGTACTTTAGAGTACCTCATATTAAAGTTGAACAACAACAACATCAGCAGCAGCAGTAATATCATCACCACTAATGCAGTTCGCTATACTCGAAACCTGGTCTCGTGTTAACACTCGCACGATGCTCTACCAAGGAGACTAGAGCAACGACTGCAACAAGTTTCGCAACCATTAATAAATTAGGGAATCTGTTTGTCTCTCAGTTATGATGCTCTGGTTTAATTAAATCATTTGTGTTATGCCCATATCACTACTTGTAAATAGTACTTCACAATTTCTAAAAGAAATACAAGACTAACTCTATTATGAAATAGAGAATAGAGTAGGCTACTGGAAATGCTTTGGTGGTAAAGGGCTGACGGCCGTGAGTATTGCCACCTGCGTTTGAACTCCGATCACTGCAGTAATTTACATGTAGTGCTGCAGCGCCCGAGACCAAAGACCATTTAAAGTGGGACACATGATGACCATCACATGCTTGGTTCTTTCCCCCTTCGGTCTTTAATCTTGACCATTTCGGTGAGGCCAGAATATTTGGTTAGCAAAAAAAAAAAAAGACCCCAAAATTTAATATAATGGCCAAACTTCGAAAAGTTAGCATACAAATTGAATAAATTTATCTAGTATTCTTACAAAATAAAAATAGCACTGAATAAATAGTAGAAAAGAGGTCTTTTAGAAGGCATAAAAACTAGTATATGATAATATATAATGCCAAATAAAAAGATAAAGCTCATATAGAACATGTCGACTTAATTTACTAAATGTAATGCCAAAACTGGCTGTTATAGCCCACCTCACACACAACAGAAAGATGAGCCAAAGATCTTGATTACTTGAACTTTAAGCAACCCTTCTGCGTTTTCAGTATTTATACAAAGTAGCTTACGTGGTTTAATCATCAAAACAATTTCACCAAAGACTCGTTCAATGCAAGTTAATATAACAAAACTCATTTCTAAATTAAGCCAGCCAATCCTAAGTACACTGCACAACTTTCCAACACTACCACATTTCATCCAATAAAAAATAAAAAAATCCCGACGTTCTTTTCTTCAATGCTGCCGATAGCAAAACCGATCGGACCAAACACAACTCTTGAATCTCACCCGCCACATCATTACAATAACCCACAACTCATCGTAATCCTCCTCCTCGTCCTCTTCATAGGTTTCTTCGCTCTATGTTGCTGCAAATGCTTCTTCCACACTCTCTCACAAGCTTGGTATCGCCTTCACCGCAACGTACCACACGAAGATCAAATCCAATCACAACAAGAAACCGCTAATCAACCACCGGTTAACCCCGGTTTAGAGCCACAAATGATACAATCCTTCCCATTATTCCCATTCTCATCAGTCAAAGATCTCCGAGAAGACAAACAAGGACTCGAATGCGCCATTTGTCTTCTTGAGTTCGAGGAAGAACACGTCCTTCTTCGACTCTTGACAACTTGTTACCATGTGTTTCATCAAGAATGCATCGATCCTTGGCTTGAATCTAACAAAACATGCCCGGTTTGTCGCCGGAACTTAGATCCAACCGCGCATGAAAACATCAAAGAGATGATCATTGAAGTCATACATGAGAACAGCAACGTAAACCAAGATCAAACGTCAACATCAAACGAGATTTTACTGTCCAGACAGAGCAGTGGTAATGGTAATAACGTGAGAAAGATGGATTCCTTACCGGATAAATTCTCTAGATCGAAGACGACGGGTCATTCGATAGTGAGGAATAAACCGGAGGAAGAAGACCGGTATTCACTGAGATTACCTGATCATGTTAAGATCAAGGTGACGAGAAGACATAATAATAACCAAACGGAGAGTTGTATTTCGTTTGGTGAGCTTATGAGAAACAGAGAAGGCCGGTTTGGTGAACTCTCTGGTCAATCACTTGTACCGGAACCAGAAAATTAAAGAAGATTTATTTTTTTCGTTAATTCTGAAACCTAGAAAACAAAGTTTCCTTGACCCTCACGTTTCCATGCTACAAAATAGCTTGCTAGTTCAAGCTAGGGAAACACGGAGAAGCGTTTCGGATTTTACACTCGAAATGATGTTACGTACACCACAATGCTTAACTGTATTTGAAGACCAAGATGATTGAGAAAGAGCTTAAGGTGTTCTTGAAAATGAAGACAAAGGGTATACGTTTGACGGGTACGCGGATTGTGCAGTTACTAGTGCTTTGACTAAGACTGGAAGAGCGGAAGAGGCTTACGAGTGTATGCAAGAGCTGGTGAGAAGAGGTAAGCGACGGAGTCGAGACATTGTTTCATATAACACATTGTTGAATATGTACGTAACATCCCTGTTTGTTTATGATATATGGTGATGTATTTAGAAAGATTTAAAATAATTGATTTAGTTGTTTATGCCATTCAATTGCATTTATTTTTTTAGTTACGCATTCAGAAAAAAAAAATCTAGAATTAAATGTATTAATATAAGAGTAATGAAAAGATGAGTGACATATTGAAAGTGATTTACGATATTGTGTGGGTGATACCAAACATGTAAAAATATCATGTAGAAATTGTAGTTTGAACTTTCTCTATCTATAATTAAATATATAGTTTAAAAGTATAATTTCATATGTTCATTATTTTAAAATATAGTTTTATTAATTTTATTTTATAAATTACATAAAAATATTAAATTAAGAAGAAAATAGAAAATTTTTGTAGAAAACTACAATTTTTTTTAAAATATATATTTTATAAGAAATTTTTAATTAATTTTGAAGTTTTATGAAACATAGTTTTATTAATTTTTTTTTTTTGAAACATATAGTTTCATTAATTTTTTTATTTTTTTTATGATGTGTAAAAGATATTTTAAAAATAAATTAACGTATATATTTTTTTCTAGATTTACTTGTATTGAACAAAGTGGATAAGATATTTGTATATATCTGTGAATATTCACAAATATTCGTTAATTTTCGAAAATTGGATATCCGTATGTTTTTGAAACAAAGCAAATCAAAAAAATTATATATTCGTAAAGTACGAATCAAATCACAAATAAAATTTATGATAGAATTCGATCTTTGTTCACCCCTAGTCTTGCTGGCAAAAGCCTAAGAACACTGCTGCACAACTCTGGTTTAGTGGTTTCGGGAGTTCAACTCTTCTCTACATGTGCGGGATATATGGTTAGCAGAGCCTACCGAGAAAGGAAAAAAATCTATTGGCCAAATTTCTGATTTGCGGGTTTGTGCTTCGGATTATTGTGTGTAAATACGTTATTCTTTCTAAATTATGTTAATACACTGTGTAGGACCGTTTTAAATTATAGTCATTGCATTGGTGACATTGCACCAACCAATAATTAGTTCAATTACAGCTTTCGCCAAAAATATAATCAATATTAGTTTAAATGAAATACAAAAAAAAATAGAAAATAATAAAGTGAAGAACTTAGATAGAACTCTTCTGGCAGTCTTCAGCAGTTGAGGAAGCAACGATGATAAAATGGCGTTTTAAAAAAAAAAGGATATTGATCAAAATACATTTTTTTTTTTTTCATCGATCAAAATACATTTATAGGATAAATGTAGAGCAACGATAATAAACGACGCTATTGTCGGTTTCTATTTTTGTTTTGAGTCGTTTATCCAGTCATAGTATATTTATTGAGCTTTTAGTCCTTTATCAAGCATTTCATGCATTAGATTGATTTGACGCATAACATATTGAACTGGGTGCAAAGGAACAAATAAAGATACAAAATTATGTGTATGTGTCAAAAGTTTACCAATTTATGAACGACTTTTAAGCCCAAAAGCTAGACATAATATATAGATAGTGTTCCATTGGAGCCGGTTTGAAGCCGATCCAATAGTTAGATTAGATTTGAAAGTTATGCATATGAGAAAAAAAATTGTTTTCCTAATTTTCAGTTTAGTCTAAGCTCAAATTTCACGAGGACAAAAGCTAGACATATATCTGCTACTTTTAACCATTGTAGGCTACATTTTATTTTTCATCAGATTTATTGGTTTTGGAGATTTGGGGAGATGAACTACATCTTTGGAGAAAATTTATGAACCATGTTTTTAATTTCTAATTTTATAATGCATTATTCATGTTTGAGTAGTTAATTAGTTAGGCTTAATTATTGTTTCAATGCATGGATTGATGATTGCGATTAGTTAGAATAGAGAATAATCTATTGGTTTCTTGTGTATGCTGTTTTTAAAGTTCAAATTGGATTGATCACCTAGTTTAAGATTTTAGGTTGTTCAATGCACCAAAAGTGTTTAATTAAATGCTTGAATGAATCTAGAATAAGTGAAATATTATTTACCAATGGAAATTGATGTTAAGAAGTTTCATGAACCTATCAAATTTGGTTATACTGCATGTTTAGAATCTAAAATTTAACATAAGTTAGTTTTAGAATTCTAACACTTACAACTACAAAAAATAGACTAGTATAGAACAGTTCTAAATACATTCCATGTTGAACAATCATATATGTCAATATATGTTTCATGTGAATTGCATGACACTTAGCACTTTTAATTTATTTGTTTCCATGCTTTCACATTCTGTTTTTACATTATTGCAAACTGGTTTCATAAACAAACACCTTATAGTCTTAGGTTAACTTACTCTCAAAAGTCATAATGTAATTTAGTTTGTATGGATCTGATCTTTAAATATTACTATGCTATATACTTGTGGTTTATGTTCAGTGATTAAAAACTAAACACATCAAACGAGGATCCTTGAGTTTTGAAAATTGGAAATGAAAGAAAAACGGATGGTCTAATAGTTGGAACTTAAGGTATTACTCTCCAAATACATAGGCTTCTGATAATTTGGAATTATAATACCATTGGTTTATTATAACGAATTCGTAACAAAAAATGATTATGGTATTTGTATGCAAATTAATTATGCAGGTATTTCAACCGCTAATCCATAGCTAATTCGTTACAGACATCCAAAATTGTGAATTTATGATAACAATATACATCTTCTAATTCATAAAAATATTTTTTGGTGTTTTAATACATATTAAAAAAACACATTAAATTACTGTAATAAATTTTTAATTTTCAATAATTTTTAATTAATATTAAATCAATAAAATCAATTATTTGAAATTTACAATATTTTCATAAAAAATACAAAAAATATATCTTTGCGAAACAATTCTTTTTCAAAAACATCTATAAATAGATATCATTAAATAACTTGATTATTCCGTAACATCCTTTGAGAATAGTCATTTTAAACTTGAAGACTGGGTGGAAGGTCGTGATAATAAATAAGATAAGGAGATGGGACACCAAAGGTAATCAAGAAACACATCTTTTATTTAGTATCATATGACAATATTACACCGTTTATCGTAAGCCAGATTAATAAAACACGTAAAAAGACTTATTCAAAACATAACACACGTGAAAAGACTTATAATTCAAAACAAAACACACGTAAAAAGACAAATTAATAAAACACATTTCATATTTGTATATGCTTCAGCAAGATCTTGGTCTGTTTAATTTGACCACACGCATATTTGTAGGTTGAACTGGCCTCGCATTTGTGTCCGAATACTGCAAATTATTTTGCAAACGTATATTTGGTAAACAATTGTAAAACTCATGATGTAGTACATTTAAAAAAAAAAACTTACATCGTGAACAGCCACTCGTAGTAGTTTCACCTGGTTTCTCGCCACAGTCCTTACCTAAAAATCAATAAATATAAACCAATGGATACAATATAATTGATCATAATTAAACTAAGAGAAAATACAAAATAAAAATAACTTGGAAAATAAGAGTTATAAGAGTTAATATATAATACTGTACCCTTTTAACGATGGTCCAAATAACATTTTGGGTACAAGGAGGAATGGTGAGTGATCCAATATATCTATAATATTGTCTGCTCTCAAACTTGATTGCCCTTGGATCAATCACTCCTATATTTTTTTCCTCATTAGGGTTTGTCATCGCCGACAATTTGTTTTCCAACTAACCAGAAAAAGAAATTTGGTCGTAATAATTATTATTTAGAAACTCAAATTCTTAATAAATAACAGTTATGGATCGACTTATACCATGCTGAGAAAAGAGTCTGGCCTTCCGATTCTGTAAAGCACTGTGACTACAGCCAGGCTTCCGTTTGAGCTTTCGTGAACCATATGCAGTTCCAGAGCAAACCTACCATATTTAAGACAAAACTATTTTAAAAAATTTGCATTAAAAAAATATATTAGAAAGTCTTCAAATGTCGATTGTAAATCTTTACATTTTTCCCTAAAGATCGTGTAAGAGCATGATTAACCAGAGTTCTTAAGGTTGAAATTCTTAGTAAAAAACAAGAAATTATTTCTTAATTTTTAACTGAAAAAACTAAGAACCGGTTTTTAATAAGGATTTACAAACCGGTTCTTACCTTTTTCAGTTAAAAGTTAAGAAACATTTTTTTATTTTCCGCTAAGAACCCCGGTTAATCATGGTCTAAGGTTTCTCTAGCTATAAACGTCATCACATAGTTCTAGCTTAAATTAAATAAAATAAAGTTGAAACCTTTTTTTTTGAAGTTGAAATGAAATCATTTTAAAAAATATATATATATAACTTAATATACTTTAAAAAAAAATTGTAAATTTGTTTCAAAATATGTTTTCCTCTCTTTGGACTAAATATGTGCTTTAGAATGTTCCATACTTTCTCCCATTGATCGTATGCTCTGAGGGAGAATGCCAATGAAGCTGATGGAGTTGATAGTCAATATTATTGATCTTGATACTACTTGACCCTTCTTCAAATCTCACCTGCCACAAAACAAATAGTAGTATATGTAAAAATTAAAAAAAAAATTAGAAATGAGGAACCAAGACTGTGTGGCCCAGTGTTTTTTTTTTTTGGGATAGGTAGTTGACTCGTCACGATCTACAAAAATTGACGTGGTTCCACTATAGACGTTTTAAATAGCAAAAACACATGACTTTCAACAGATCTTTAGGATTAATCAGAGTTTTGGACAGTATTTGTATTAAGGTGGGTTCTATAAAGGTGTAATAATACTACCATCATGTCATGGCCTCTATTCCTGAGAGTGGCATTGGCAGGTTTGTAGAGTCTAGTAAACCTTCCAAGATTTGAAACAATTCTAACTCTTCTGTGCATGAGATCAATTGGAGATTGCATCTCTCCTTTTCCGCACATTTTCCATTCCGGCTTCAGTTTTCCCCAATTCTTTGGCCCGTCCTCTTGATTCCCCACGTAGCTAAATTCACTTTCATCCTCTACATTCATCAATCCATCAATGTTAGTTAACAGTTTTTCCAAATATAAAGGAGTACAATGAACCAAAAATCAAATGTATATATATAGCTTACCAACTTCTCTTTGTGCATTCGAACATGGCATTATGGTGACGATGATGGTCAGAGTTATGAATAATAAGCATTGGATTGATGATTTGTCCATATTTGCTTTTCAGAATGAAAACAAGGATATTGATATCTGAGAGAGATGAGTTGGATTAGTTGTTTGTGATATACAATGCCAACTTGGAGGCTGAATATATAGTGGATGAAATGATACGTGCATTAGAGTTTTAATGATTAGTCGTGCATGTGAAACGCCACGTTAGTCGCCAATTTTTTTTCCTTTTTTAGGTTTTTATTATATGAGTTTTGCTCCAATCGAGACGACATCTTTTGACCTTGATGAAAACATGTGTGTACGTTTCTCTTTCGCATCATTTTTGTCCAACCAGACATCACCTTTTATATAGTTTTTTTTTATGTGTTCGCTAGATTTTTTATTTCAGTTTTTATTCAATTTGTAATGATGACTTTTGTACGAACCGATCAAGTTAATGTAGCATTTCCCCCAAGAACTTTACAAAATACTGTAGGATAAATAAAACACCAAAGCGGCGTTTATCAGTTTTCATATTAAAGTTTTTATGTTATCGCTTACATGCAATTCACAGGCATGCATGCATATTACTAGATTTAGACGTAAATCATGACATAAATTATAATTTTGTTATGATTCGTTTTGTTAAATAAACTAAAACTTAAATCAGGGCATATGTCAACCAATATGTACCATTCAATTCAACTGGTATACGCCAGAGCAGAAATTTATATTAAATATGCAGTCTAATATAAATCCAAGCCGAGAGCACTTAAATTTGTTTTTAATTATAACACAATTGGTATTACATAATATCACTGACAAAGCATTACGCGTTGCAAATTTATATTAGGCTGCATGTTTCACTATGTTTTGCTTTGGTTGCTAGAGCATCTCCATTGGACGTGAGGTCCTTAAGAGGGGTTCTTAACAAAAAGTGGGGGTGGATTACACCATTTTTATTAAAGATCGGTTCCAAAAATCTTAATTTAAGGACCGGTTTTTGCACTGTTTCGTGGGCCCTACTGACACGTGGCAGCCCACGATTTGCTGATTTTTAATTATTATTTTTTTTAAATTGGAAAAAAAAGTTAAGAATCCCATAGAAATCCTCAATGGATGGAGATGCTATTATACGCTAGAGAATATCATAGAAATGTATAAAATAAAAATTACAAAAATCTGAAAAATCTTTTTGACCTTTACGAACAGCTTCCTTTTTTGTTGGAAAGGGCATTACTATATTTAAATATAAAAAACAGCCTGTTAGGCAATAGCTGTGGGCTTTATGACTTTATTCTACATCATGAGATACATAATAGTTGATTTGAGCCTCGTCCAGTTTGAACTGCAACCGAACCCAAAAAAACCGTAGATGAAGCTGTAGAGAGAGATGGAAAGATCGGAATAGATCAGAGTGGTTGCATGCGGTATAGATAAGTCGTGAGTCAAGAATCGAACCAGACCTAGAGCATCGCAGATGATAGAGAAGGGCTTTCATTGTGAAAGCTTTAAAAGATTCAATAGAAAACTATATGTTTTGATTTAATTATTGGACCTCTCGGACGTGATGATCCTCCCAACTTTATCATCAAATTCGACATAATTTGCAGATCCTGTAGACTTTATGTTTTGATTTAATTTGATAGCTAGCACAACGTCCACCAAATTGATTTATTTTTTAATGATGAGGAACAATCCAACTCATATCTGCAGTGTTTAACTTAACTACCCATCGTATTCTATAACTTGTCTGGTGGCCACTGGATATAGAAAAAAAATCAAACACGAGTAAGGCTCACAGATGTATAGAGGGCTTAAAATATAACTCTCAGAAGCCAATGTATGGGCCTGGCCCAAACAAATCCAAACACGAGTGAGGCTAACAGATGTATTGGGATCTGAAGGGGATGTTGTGTCGGGAAGGTGGCGCGGCGTTGCAGGGTAGAGGTTAATCACTTATGATATATATACATATATATGGTGTTTTCTTATAAAATTTAATATTCTTTGTTTCTTTGTTTATGTTATGTGTAATAATTGTTTTATATAATAACATTTAACTTATAATATATAGTAATTACTTCAGATTAATGTTGAATTAAAATAGTTGATTAAAATTAGTAAATTTATAAAAAAATAATATTAATAATTAATTATAAAATAATGATAGAATATACTTAAAAATATTTTTTGAAGAAAAAATTGGAGTAAACCATTGAATAACATGTTATTTTTTAAAAAAAAAACTTCAAAGTTTAAAGATAAAATGAAGGTAACCACTAAAAGTGTCTTTTTATACTATGTACAATAATTTTAAGATCAACATCTTCTTTTTCATTTTTAACATTTGACATTATCTTATTTTTCGTCCACCTCATTATTTAACATATTTAACTTTTACTTACTACAATAATTTTATTTAATAAAATTTACATCATATTTTATTAATTAATAAAAAATTAATATACAAATTAAATAAATCTAGTTTCTACTTGTAGAGAATTTAAAATAATAAATTTTGTATAAAAATAAATTATTTAATTTATAATAAAATAATTAGTTTTAACTAATTAGAAAATATAAAAATATCAAAAATTTCTAAAAAGTGATATGTCTAGTCGGTAATCAATTCTTTCTTTTTATTCAACAGCAAATAATTCATTATCCTCAAATTCCAATTCTCAACAGGTTCATTATAATGATTCAACTACTGAATCTTTTATTCAACATCTATATCATACATGGTCTTAGAAATTTGTCTTGGTAGCTGTGCCTAGGAGCTTTTCTTGCTCTAATCATTTTATGTTGGAACACATGTATCTATTTGCTTAAAATTAGAGATAGATATGGATTGAATATATAAGTTTTTGGAGGTATTTGTGATCCAATATGTTTCGTTCGAATAATCAATTATTCGATCATATTTAATCCGTAGCTTTCCAGATATTCAGTGTCTCGGATATCCAAAAAATTTTAGATTTTAGTTAGATATTTGGTTCGACATTTACATAAAAATAATAAAATCCAAAATAATATAAAATAAAATTTTATATTACGAAAAACAGTTTTCAAAATTATAATAACTAATATAATAAATAAAAAAATTTAACACATATAAAATATAATAATTATATATGTTATATATAATTATTTAAATATATGTATATATATACATATAACAGATCAGATCGAATATACATTCTTTAAAATATTAGTATTTCTGATTTGTTTCAGTTTTTACATATATTTCATTTAGTATATATTTTACTTCATGAGTTGCGAATATTGAAATTTTTCGTTTTAAATCAAAACGAATAACGAATCGAATAAAATTTGCCTAGTCCAACTTAAGACTCCAATTCATGCAAATGCAAATGTTCCCGCTCAATATTGCATCGCATTAATTCTTTAAGTTAAAAAAAATATTGCATTCACGCAATAGATACCAATAAAAAAATATTGCATGCAGGGTTGATGAATATCAATATTTTTTGCTTATTTGGAGATATTTATGGTCGTTAGAAATTTACCTTATATATTTCTTATTATGTTTTCATTATATCTTTTAATTTTGTGAATCTGTGATTGTATGGTAAAATTTTGTGTTGTGACTTAAAATGTTGAGCAGTTTAGTTTCTACCAAATATGTTTTACAGACTGTCTTAAAAGAAAGAATTGGTTATTGTACATACACACAAGATTCAGCATTTTCTAAAAGAACGTTGAACAAGACTAAATGGAATTATCTATTTGTTGATATTTCTTATTATTTACACTAATATCCTTCATTATTTTCATTAATCTAATAAAAGAAAGATTATAAGTTAGTCACCTTAAATATTTAAATATTAGACTATGCACAATGGTTTCAAGATTCAACATCCTCTACTTTAACTTTTAACATTCCACATCATCTTGTCTTTCTTCTACATCATTATTCAACACACATTCAACTTTTATTCACTACAATGGTTTTGTTTAATAAAATTCAACACCCTATTTTACTAATTAATAATAATTATTTTTATATTCAAATTAAATAAACCTAGTTTCTATTTATAGATAATTTAAAATGATAAATTTTTGTATAAAAAAGAAAAATAAATTATTGAATTTATAATGTGATTATTGATTTTAAATTCCAAAAATGATATGAAAATATCTAAAATTCTTAGAAAGTGACATGTGTCTTCGGTGGTCCTTACTTTCTTCTTATTCAACATGTTGAATCTATTCAACATGTTGAATCTTTTCAACACCAATTAATCCACATCATCAAATGTCATTTTTCAATACCCCCATTATAGTGATTCAACTATTGAATTTCTTTTTCAACAACTCCATTGTACATAGTCTTAGATGGATAAGAGTATTAATAACTATTAGTTTAAAAAAAGAGCATTAATAACTAAACACTTTGCATATTTTATTGGGTCTCTATATTTTATTTTTGTGTGTCTTATTCTTAAAAAAAAAGTCTGATTTCATTAAAATCAAGTGTAATAATGTTCATTTTTTTTTTTAAAGTATATACTTATTCTGGAAATGTATTCAAAGGTGCAATAAATAAGTTTAGATATTTTTCCTCTCATTTGAGAAAAAGAAATAAAGTCAAAGTACCTGTTCCACCTTGTTTTTTTTTTCTTTTCAAATAGCTACCCTTTTATGTTCAATACAAATCAATATTTTTTCAAACGTTATTATTACCCTTAAAACTACAAAAACATTTTATATAACACCATACACTTTTTCACACATGTAAAAGTGAATCTTCTATCTCTCTCGCTCTTGTCCTTCTCTCCATTTTATCTCTCTCTCCCTAAGTTATTACAATTATTGTAAATCCCTTTCTTAAACCAAACAAAATCCAAGAACACAAAAGAGAGCTAACCTTCATCTCCTCCCAAAAAATGCCTTTAAGCAACAATGTAATCGGTTGCATAAACTTCATCTCCGTCCTCCTCTCAGTTCCGGTCATCGGCGCCGGAATCTGGCTCGCCACCGGAGAAGTAAACTCCTGCGTCAAGCTCCTCCAATGGCCAGTAATAATCCTCGGGATCTTGATACTTCTTGTGGGTCTTGCTGGTTTCATAGGAGGGTTCTGGAGAATCACTTGGCTTCTCATTGTTTACTTAATAGCCATGCTTGCTCTCATCGTACTCTTAGGTATTCTTGTCGGATTTATTTACATGGTTACCATTAAAGGCTCTGGTCATCCGGAACCAAGCAGAGCTTATCTTGAGTACAGTCTTCAAGATTTCTCTGGTTACTTACGTCGACGAGTTCAGAGATCTTACAAATGGGATAGGATCCGTACCTGTTTGAGTACTACTAGTATATGTCCTGAGTTGAATCAGACATTCACTTCGGCTCAAGATTTCTTCAATGCTCATCTTAGTCCCATTCAAGTAAGTCTTTTTTCTTCTTTAGAATTGCGAGGAAAAATAGGGTGTAAATGGTTAAGAAAGAAGTACGGGGTTAAAACCAAAAGAAAATAAAACTTAAGGGGCGGTTGTGCAAAATGTATCTAGGATTAGTGCTTTGCTTGTTGGGTTTGTCTTCGGACAATGATTCTTAGCTTATAGTAGGCTTGTCTGAACGGAACTGGAAAAGTTAAACTTTTGATTAAAATAAAATGAAATCCCCAACTTTACTAGATCTTTCCACTAGGTGCACTTTAAATCAGTCACGCCGAATAACTTTTTGCTCCCCGTATTTAAAATAATTTTCAAATCTAACCCCGTTTGTTTATTTTCAGTCTGGTTGCTGCAAGCCCCCAACAAAGTGTGGATTCACGTACGTGAACCCTACTAACTGGATAAGTCCCATCGATATAAATGCAGATATGGACTGTCTACAGTGGAGCAATGATCAAAACGCTTTGTGTTACAATTGTGATTCTTGCAAAGCCGGTTTGCTTGCAAATCTTAAGGTAGATTGGTTAAAGGCAGATATCTTTCTCCTGTTGGCGTTGATTGGGTTGATAATCGTTTATATAATCGGCTGCTGCGCGTTTCGAAACGCGGAAACTGAGGATATTTTCAGGAAGTATAGGCAGGGTTATACATGATCAGGTTGAGAAGTTTAGTGGCAAAACTGGGGAGAATGTTTCAAATTATTGGGGTTTTCTATTTTTAGTTTCTTTATGTTTCGGCCCTTGTAGTCTTATCCTTTAAATGCACGCAATGCCAGAACATTTGGTGTAACTGGAAGAATGGTTGGTGTATCTCATTGTTTGGGTTTGCAAAACTTTGCATTTGTTAATTAATATTAATTATATATATTATGATTGTCTATACAATCTTCAAAACCAAATTCACGTCCAAGAGACATTGCCAAGGACCAACAATACTTTAAGTCCTCAGTATTTTGTCTTATTCACACTCACTGTCTAGCTACATTGCATCACATTATTATTTTGTTTCCCGTGACCTCCTCTATCAGCTCCAGCCTCCAGGAGATGCTTGTGGGTTGACTGATGAATCACCAATCAATTTGGAGTCATGTTTGTACACAATGCAATTACATGGTTCATGAGTCTTTTTTTTATGGTTCATGAGTCTTGTATCAACTTACCATGCGTTATTAAAATTACGCGTCATAAGCATGTCTTTCTCATACTCGTTACCTTTCCCCTGTAATTTGGTCATGAATGTTGACAAGAAGTATGCTCAGTGTTCTTCAATATATGAAGGTTGAGCCCGCTTGAAATGTGCAAAAACATTGTGTCATTCCAGAAGATCGGTATTGATTGATAAACCATTTTTGTCATGAACATCATCTACTAAAAATGTTCAAGGTGCAGACAAGCAATGTCAATGTCAGGGGTTCATTCTTCCTATCAACTCGCCTGACTTCTACAATTGTATAGAATGTGATCATTTCACCCATGAAAGACATGGACATCCCACATGTTTTTCCCCATATTAGAGCTCCGCTTCAAAAGAGAAGAGAAGAGCATATGAAAGGGTTGCAAGAAACATTGTTGGCTACTCATCTATAGTGTTCTACATGTCAACTCCATCGATGCTACATTTCCTATATATTATCAGTGTATCACTCAAAAGTTTGAACTGGCTAATTGTTCTTTAAACTGTCTAGAAAAATGGTTTATTTATTGTTACATTTACATAACTTCAGGTTTTTCTAATAATCATTTTAAACCCAAAATATATAAAATATGCTATTTTGTTATATAATCCATCAAAACCAAATTTACACTGTAGGACTTTGTCAAAAAACCAACTACTTAAAAAGCCCTCAATATCTTGTCTTATTCCCAATTTAACTCCCTAAAACCGCCATCGCTAAATGGCATCACATTTAAGAATATACAAGAAGATGATATCATATCTATACACTTATTAGTTATTACTAAGGCCCTTCTTTGGTAGCCTTTTATATTATGTCTTGTATTGAGCTTTAAACCCTTCTTTTTGGGGATATCTGTATGTAACAAAAAACCTTGGAATGTAGCATAGCCTTCTTCTTCTTTGCAACCAAACCTCATTGAAGTGGAGACTGGTAAGGGATTCCCTTTCTTAGTCTTTTCCGCAATGAAGTAGAACTAGAAAGCTGAGGTGTTGATGGAGTCAAACTCTGTGGATTTGGGATGAGATCCTCTACTCCTGAACTGTTGCTTGAACTTTCTGATTCCATTGTTGTATTCTTCACTCTCTTGTCAAAGCTTCTAGAAGTTCCTGCTACCTTTTGATTTCAATTGCAAAAAAGAACATAGAGAGTACATGCTCATCAGAAGAAAGACTCTTTGCTCAGAGTTATAGATATGTTCAACAAGCGGAAGACCCAATCAAAAAGTTTCAAACTTTTCTCTGTAAGCAACAACCCAACTTACACCACAAATTCATCATTACCACAGAAAAACAGAACAAGACTTATCGGTAATGTGTATTATGGGAACTGTACCTTGCAGCCAAGAGAGCAGAAGCGGAAGCAGGCATCCACAAGGCCACGATAACAGACATTGCAGGCGTTAGTAACTCCTTTACCAGGTCTAGACTGAGGCCTCTCATTCAAAAACACAACCTTTGCGCCGTTGATCACATACGTCTGAATGCTCAAGACATCTAAATGCTTCTGAATCTCACTCACCCTTATCACATCATGATAAGATGATCTCCTTATCTGCAAAATCAAAGACATCAACATTCAAAAATCAAACTTCTCCAAAACCAAACTTTTGGGGATTGTGCAATGCAAAGGGACCTGAATGGTACGATGATCCATGTGTTGGGCAAGACAGAGAGAGCAGAGAGAGCCGCTAGTGCAGTCCAGACAATACATATTGCATTCGCTTTTAGGTGAGTGTCCATGAAAGTTGCATTGAACAAAGAAGTGTTCTTTTAGTAAAGGTTTCAACCATGAAGGCCACCACTTTTCTTCTTCCTCCTGAAAAGAAAAACCATTAACCACATGATTCATTAGCTATTATCTCCAAGAGCTCATAAAGCACTTAGCTTTTAAATCTAATGAAAACACCATTGACTTCAACATATCAAAGTCTTCTCCTTTATAGACTTGTTAATAGGAAAAAAAAAAAGCATTTTTTAACGGCGATAAATACGGAACCGAATATTAAGCCGTGAATCTAGTTGTGAGAAGATCCTCTTATCAAACCCAGAAAACTTATAATCTTAGAATGGATAATGAATCAATAGAACTCGAAGAACAAAGCGAGTAGACAATGAGTTAACAATGTAAAAACAGAACCAACAATGTAATAATCTAAAAAGAGATGTAAAAGATGTACCATGTTCTTAGGAGTGATTTCTCGATTTGGGTTCTCGTGGTCTTCAATGGCCATTGTAAGAATGTGGTAAAAGAGCAGACTTTTTCTGAGTAAGCTCCCAAAACTTTTAGAGAAAAAGGTTTTAGAGAGATAAAGCGAGAAAGGGTTTTAAGAAAGCGAGAGAGAGGAGAGAGATAGCGTCCTTCTTATCCTCCCTATTTCGACTAACCGAATCTAAAACCCGAGCCTAAGATGTTTTAGATTTAAAACCGAAGCTAATTCCGAACCTAGAGTCCGAGCCTAAGATGCGTTGGCTTCAAGTAACTCTCCTTGGCGTCTTTTCCTTTGTCCTTCTTGGGTCTTATCTCTCATAACTATATACTTTTCCCAAAAAAAAAATATAAATTGTTATAATAGTCTGATAGTCATCATATTTATTGGTTGTTAGAGTCTGTTAACTATTTCAAAGTTTTGATTTTTTTCGAAGTTCATAAAGGTATTGCTCTATTATTGCAATCTGACATCTCATATCTTATACTACCTCCGTTTCCATTTAGTTTTCGTTGTAGAGAAAAATTTTTGTTTCAAAATAAGTGTCGTTTTATAATTTCAATGCAAAATTTATTAATTTTATCTGTTATTCTATACTTTTATTGGTTGAAATGTGGTTAGGTGTATAGGTAAATGTGTTTTTATCTAGAAAATATGTAAAATTAAATGTTTTCTTAATCTGTGTGCATAAACTTATAACGACAAGTAAACTGAAACGGATGGAGTATTCAATAGTTTTATGCATGTTAAAAAGGTAACACAGATTAAAAGAGAGACAAATATTCACCTTTTTACTTTATTTTATTATGTTGAATGTCTGATATATGATTATATTTTCATAATCTTACATATTATACTAATTTTAATAAAGTATATAATAATAAGTATCTGTGAAATAATGATCATATACGAATATGCGAATGAAACACCTAATTTTTATTTATTTATAACATTCTTCAAATTTTAATTTTTATGTATTTAAAACAATTATGTTATATTATTCAGCTATGTATTCATTAATTTATTTTACTATTTTATCATGCATTACGTTGTTTATTAGTCATTGCTGAATTTTGTTTATGCATGGATTAGTAGTGGGATATTTTACAAGTTAAAATATTAGTTTTTTCTTATAATTATCACAATTAAGAAAAATCAAAATACTATAAACTTATGGCTTAAAGACGTGTATCATAATTATTTATATTCAAAAATTTAAATATTAAAAAGTAATGTAAAACAAATATTAAAACTGTAGTTTATATAACTTCACTTTTTGAACGGAGAATTATACCCGTAATAATCAAAATTTACCACTTAACGCTCAAACTTCAAGTAAGTATCTAATGATGTAAGAGAATGTGTGCTTATATATTATTTGTAGTTGATTATATCTATACATATTGATAATTTAAATACATGATAAAATCAATATATATATAAACTAATGTGTTACTTTATTGTTAATTATATTCATTTTATCGTAAATCTATATTTTTAAAAAAATTAATCTTCGTGTAAAAAATAATTTAATTAACCAGTAACCTACCCGCTCACACAATGTGACAGTGATGCAAACCTATCTTTTCAAAAGTAAATTACATCATGAATCATTTTTGCTTTGTATATATGAAAGTGTTTATGTTCAATTTAATAATACGCTTTACTCATAACTATGAGTTGGAAAGAGAGTGAATTGCACTTTATAAATAAGTAGTACTTTATATATACACAACGAAGATAGTAGTAATCTAAGTAAATAATGGTTGATGTAAAGAAAGGACCAATGTTGTGCATAGTAGAGATTCAATCAGAGATAAGCTTCATAATTTTGAGAGTTAACCTAATCCATATATTATTTCAATGTAATTAATTGATGAAGAAAATCATATTGCAAAGTCAATACTAACTCTTCCAACATGCATCACCTGAAAGGGAAGTTCGATTTAAACTAATACCGTCATTAATGGAATAATTATTGAGTAAAGAAAATTCTTCGTACGTGGACAACTAAACCGACATGAACCAAAATAAATCAAACTGAAAACATTTATTAAGAAAATAATTTTGTATCTGTCTAGTCTTTTTTGTTTATCGTTAAAATATAAAACAAAACAAATGCTATAGAAAGCTGAAATTATGTCGCAGACAAACGAATAATTATTGAGTTGAACCAGAAAGAAAGCTTCATACAAAAAAAGAAATTGAACTAGAACTAAAATCATATACAAAATTGAGTTGTGAGTTATAAGCTGCCTACAGAGATGTTCAATTCGAATAAACCAAATTAATATATATGATTCAATCCGAAAGTTTCGTATTGGAATCGACGCAGGTTTAGTTTGGTCAAACTAGTTTTACCGCTAAAATATAAAATTTTAAACTAAATGCAACCTAAATTCCAAAATGAAAATTGCATTTTCGTCAAAATTTATAAAATTCTATTAAACCCCTACGAAATTGATATACTGACTAATCTTGTTTGCTTTGGTCGCTAGCTAGTTATTTTAACGGACATAAAACAAATTTGAATTATATCTCACCAAATCCAGAGTCAGTAATATATTTGTCTCACTAGATATACTATGGTTCTTTTTTTCTGGTGATACGAGATATCCGATAGACCGTGATCCAATCAACTAATTTATGAAGACATGTCCATCGATAGATCCGGTTACTTACAAGAAAAATTAAATATTCACGTTGCATGACTACATATATGGGTAATCTGGGCCTTTACGAGCAGTGTTAACCAATAGACCATATTACTCGGGTTCTTTATTAATTGATGGATAGTTAAATATCAACTAAAGTTAATTGTGTAGGCTCATCTTCCATGAAGCATGCACACTTGTAGCTTCTTTTGTTTTTCGAAACACGCATGCACACTAGTAACATACGAACATTTATTGTCGTGATGGGCAAAGTAAACGTTCTTCATAACATGAATCACACCTAGTAATCACACCATAAAATTATTGATATTTCTGTAGATTTTAAAGTCCATAAACATATGTAGTCATCATGCATAAAATGTTTGTGGACATATGCATCATAAATAAATGAAACAATGCGAACGGTTATTAAACTAAAGGGAACAGATAGTTTATGTACATTATTAATCCGTCATGATAATAAAAAGCCTATCTTCATTTGTCATGGCATTTGATATACAATTTTTTGTTTTTAAATTCAGGTGATTATCAACCGATATTTAGAGTAAAAAAAATATCGGAATCTAGAGAGGAAAACAAAATCATTTTGTCATGTGACGTCTATAATATTTATATCATTTCATGAAATCACACTAGATCTCCATGAACTAGCTTCACAATATTTATATGGATAATCATGTCTTTTAGTTTTCTTAAAACGATTGGAAGATTCTTCAAGATTTTCCACAAGATATTTCATGTTTTTATAAGCAACTTTTTTGTATCATATGTTAAAGCTAGCAAAATATATCATAGAAAAACTGGTGGCCCTTGAGAGTAAAAAGGGTGAAGCAATGGGACACGGCACGCCTTATCTGACTTAGGACTATTCACACTTTCCCACTAGTCCCATATTGTATAATTTTCTTCTCTTATGGTTATGGGGCCAATCCGGATAAATGGCTTTGTAAATTGTAATTTTAATAAGATATACATTCATACAACGTGGCAGTAATCGACTTAAGTGTTAAGAGTAAGATATATACCGTAACATAGTCATCTAAATCAAATTAATGAAGTTTCCTTTTCGTATTTAGTGAAACTGTACATGTGGTTAAGGACGTAGTCTTGTGTGGAAGTTACTTTTAACAAACGAACTGGTCTCCATAGGAAACCCAACCGGTTACGCAAACCGGTACTGGTTGTTGTGTGTGACTTGCAGCTTTCTACGCGTTGACCATTGACTTACTAATCGATTCCACCATTTCTAAGTCTTCTGTGCGAACGGATATTACATTCTTTGTCACGGTATATTCTGTGGACTAAAATGTTTAAATATTGTAACGAGCGTGTAAAATGGTAGGTCTTTTTATGCGTCCAAAGCGGTCGAAATTCACCTAAAGCTTTTATTGTCACAATTCAGAAATAGCGTTTGAACGCAACTTTTATTTGGTGCAGCTATGAACGTTTTTTTTGTCTTTTAATCATTGTTAACCGTCACTTCTTATCAGGTGCCACTCTGTTTTTAAATTAAGTTGTAAATGCTATACCGTAACATCTAAAATTTAAGTTGAGTTAACTAGACATTTCACAAACTATTTGGTAAAGCTGTTTCGAATCTTGTGTTAAACATTTTACTTGATAATACTATCAAATTAACGCTTATAACTTAGCAACGGTTTTACTTGATAATACTATCAAATTAACGCTTATAACTTAGCAACGGTTTTCACCCAATGCCTCTCGGAAAGGAAAAAACAAGTCATAGGCATTGTTCACCAGTCAACTTGTATTATGACTTGTAAATTAATACTTTTGTTTCCTTGGTAGCTCAGTGTTGTCTATGATCCATGCTCTCAAATTTTGATCATTTGTCTGGTTACAAGAGGTAATTCTGTAAACAAAAGAAGAAGATTATACTACAAATATTTATGTATCCACCATGTTGGTTGTCCAATTTTACTGCAACATCATTTTGATATAATAGAACATTTTTGGCCAGAAAATACAAAAAAAAAAATTATGTACAATTAGATACATAGGAAAGTTAGTTGTGATTTTTTAAAATCTTAATAAAATCCAAATACAAGAATTGTTATTCAATACTGTATGTAGTACTATAACAAATTAGGGATCACCAACTTATAGATACTGGATTTGGTTGAGGAAAATAGAATATGTACTGCAGTGTATCTTCGAAGAAAGAAACATGTGTGTCCAGAAATCATTAGTTCAACTGTAAAAGATCATGACCATTGTGTCAAAAGTTTTCAATTTGAGTGATAATTAAGACGAAACTAATATTACATGTCGTGATTTCGGACATGGGGAGATTACGACTTTGGTCTTGAACCTCTTGGTATTCAAAATAAAAAAAGAAACATGCATGTGTAAGGCTAGAAAAAGTATATAAATCCGAAAATCCGAACCAAACATGACGAGACAAATAATATCGAGCTTGTACCGAAAATTATAAAATCAACATTTAATATCTAAAGAACTTGAACCAAACCCGGACCAGATCAAAATAATTTGGGAATTTGAAAATATTTGAATCTAAATTATATATACTTAAATATATTAATTAATTTAGATTTAATATCTATAAAATATTTAAAATACAAGAAAATATCTAAAAAGTATCCCAAAATACACACAAATAACTATCTTAACATAGCCACAATACTAAAACACATAGAATTTCCAAAATACCTAGATGCTTTCCAACTAAATATCCAAATCAAACCAATTCTCACGTTAATTTTAATAATTAATCTTACATTATTCAAAATTTTTTGTTGTATTTTATTTTGGATGTTAAGAATTTAAAGGTATATTTGAATTATTGAAATTTTACATAATTTAACTGATATCCGAACCCGAACTGTCAACATTGGAAGATTCATGTTCTAAGATTATGACTGGATGATTTGAACCGAAATTTATAAATATATGAATAAAGTTTAAATCTCTAGCTTCGGAAACTTGAAACTCAAATAGATATAAATCAAACCTGAACGGGTATCCGAACGTCTACCTGTATATAATATAAATGAGAATTGATGCTACTGCTAAACAATCAACTTCTAGTATTAAATAATATTCTATATGCCTTAAAATATAAATGTTTGAACTAAAATTATGTTTAAAAGATATTTAAGAAAGATTTATTTAGTTAAATATTATTGGTTCAAATTTATGAAAAATAGCTAAACACCGAAAATGATGTATTTATAATCAAATTTTAATATGTTAGTATAAACACACAAAAACAATCATTAGCAACATGGGAGTATGTTATTTAATTTCAAAACTCCAAGCAAATTCTGCCGACCTCTTCACTCTTTTATTCAAAAGATCAAAAAGCTGTATGAACACACATTCCATATAGAACTCGACTTTCACTATGTGTAGATGATCTCATTGGTGGACCCCCAAATTAAAATAAGAGATCTTTTTCTTGTTATAAATGAATGAATGAAGTTTTGATCTTTTGTTATGGAGTACTTGTTTTCTCTATTTCTTAAAAGGGGTTAATAAATAATAATGATGGTCTAATACTGTGATTTAAAGCCCATATATTTATATATCCATTTTTGAATCGCATGACTTCAAAGCCCATTAGAGATTATCCAAAAGCCCACAATAAACGAGTAAGATAAAGCTTCACAAGTTAGCCACCGTGTTCAATCAACCCCGAGCCTCAGAAACTCGCCGTCGCGTCGCGAAACCATGGGAGGAGGAGCACTCACGAACCACATTTTCGTGTACGGAACGCTCAAAAGAAACCACCCAAACCACTTCCTCTTACAAGACCTCATCTCAAAGAACGACGCCGCTTTAATCGGCCAACGCACGACCCGATTATCATACCCGCTCGTCACGGGCCTCTACGGGATCCCTTACCTGATCAACCAACCCGGGTCGGGTCACCGGATCCGCGGCGAGCTGTACTCGGTTTCGAAACGCGGCCTCGTGAGGCTCGACGAGTTGGAAGGGATCGAAGTCGAGCACTACGAGAGGTTACCGATCGAAGTGGCTGAGGAGGAGAGTAACGGCGTCGTTTTGGCGGAGGCTTACTTTGCTCATCGTAGGTTCGGTGAGAGGTTGTGGGAGAGGAAAGGAAAGGTTGGGATGTGTGAGTTCGGTGAGAACGACGGCGTTTTGTATGTTAGGCCTGTGGATAGGCCAAGGTTTAGTTATGTTATTGATGAACTTGAAGCGTTTGTGTCTTCTAATACTGATTGAAGACTTGTTTGATTCAATGGTTACAATGGGTATAGCTCAAAATTCGATCTTTGCTGCTACTTTTGGAGTAAAGATCTGTATATTGTAATGTTATGTTAAGCTCTGTTCTTGATAGAATTGAAGCTTTTGTAAGGTTACTAATGTGTGTAGCTAAATATTTTATCTTTGATGTTAATTTTGAAGTAAGTAGACCTATAGAGAGTAATGAAATGATCTATTGTTTAGATGATTATGGTTTAGAGAGTTTAATAGTATTATGCTTCTCATCTGGATCATGCTCAAGCTTCTAAACAAGAAAGATGTTAACATTGTTGTCGTCAAAATTTTTAAGCTTTGATAGAATCAGACCTCCAAAGGTATCAATATACCATCTTTAAAGACAATCATATTTTCTGTTTTCTTTACCAAAACTACCACAAAACTCTAAAACTTTCAAACTACCATAAACTTTTAGGTTTAGGAGAGGATATTTAATCATGCGGTGATAATGCTTTGTTATTGGACTGTTATTAATATAACTTAACTCTTATGTTTTACTCTTACCAACGATTATAGGTTACAGCTTGATGAGTGGTAGTAGGAGAAGTAGGCAAGGAGATTCGTTTACCGCTTTATAATGCCCTAACCTATGAGTCATATCCTATCTATACGCACTTTGTTTTGTTTTTTCTCTTTTTCTTGTCGTTTCAAGTTTGTATGTCATGTCTGAGAGAAACCATAAATCAAGTAGTGGGCTTTTTGTTGTTGTTAGACTATGTGATCTCCATTGTCAATGAGGGACCAAAATGCTTTGTCTTGGTGCAATTTTCAGCAAGACTTTTAAGTACAAAAACGCTAAGTTCCCAATAATGATTATAAGTTTAAAAGCAGCTAAAGATCAGTCTTGAATCTGATCCATCCTGAGTGATAATGTTTTTAGAGAACTAGGGTTACCAGAACATTTCTATCCACACTTGCGACATATGTAAGTCTATAACATGTTACGTCTAGTATTGATAGTAATTATTCTCACTACTTGTAGATGGAGTTTTAAAGATTGTTAAAACTTCTCTTACGAATTGAATTTGCACATAGATATACTTGATGATTCAAAGGAAATACACTTTCTTGATCATTAGCTCCTCTATAGGACATGTGTGGGATGTATGATTCGACTGAGAAATCTAAGTAAATTAAGCATTTTTGGGGGTGAAGCGTGGAACAAGGAGCACTAGGGTACTAGTACTGGTCCTACTACTTCTTCACGCCAATCTTCAACAACGACGGTGTGTGCTTTTTTCCATGCGATCTCCCACTTTGTGTTGCGGATGAGACTGTACATATAGCCATTTTGTATACGTGTGTACCTACGTATCATCATTACATTCATCTCTCAATGGAACAAATCTTTATTTTGCTGGAAACCAATTGTGGGTAAATTGGGTGCGTATCTTTTGACAATGCTAAAAGCTTGAGCTCTTCATTTGTCAATGTTCTTACACACTTTTTCTCCCAAAAAAAAATATTTGTTACATTTTCATATACAGTATACTTTTCCCCGTGAAGATAGTCAAAATGAACCAAAAGTTTGTGTGTTATTTATGATATAATTGTATATATGTGGTTGGATAAAATGATAGGTTTATATGGAACATATATGTGAGGTAATTTGAGAATGATTTTTTATACTTATAGTTTGAAAACTTTATAATATCTGTAAGAACACAAGTGTGTGGATTTTAATCTTTTTGTGTGTTTGCACTGAAATTTCCATTTTTAATAATAGTTAAGTTATGAAATCTCATTAGAGTTCATTTCAATTGGTAGAGTGGACAATATTCTACAAGAATTGTTAGCGTTGAATAGCACCGTACTTTGGTGAAATATGTTACTAGTCTTCGTTGAGAAAACTAATTTACGAATAGCATATCATATTACACAATATTTGATGCGCACAATTGAGAAAAATCTATTGAATAACAATGGGTTGCATCAGATATTATATTCTGTTAAATTATATGATTAGATAACAAATTTTGATTGATAGCGTAGGTAATGAAAATATGATAATGCGATCATGCATGTAGTTACAAACACACACAATTTTTACAGTCTTGAATTACACTAGGCCATTACTATACGAACCTCTTTTTATCAATTATTATTTTTATTTTTTTACTTTTATCATATTGTAAATAAACGAAAGCAACTCTCATGTACAATAACTCTACCATTTCATTTAAACATTTATTGTATATTCTGAAATGTTATTAGTTTAGTCTTTGTTAATGTATCATCAATGAATCTAAATTTTAAGGGAGTATCCAATTAACCTACAAACTTTCAAGCATATAATTTCATATTCTATCAAGAATTGTTATTTTTACTTTAATAAATGAAAGTTATTTTGGATAAGTGCGTGATGTATACACTTATTGATGTGTTTTGTATATATTTCTTTCATTGTATTGTTATCTCTACTTCTGTGATAATAGGTAGAGAAAGTGGTCATTGGCTGGACAGCACCAAAGTCTCAAATCTTGATAGGTCTCCATAGTGGCAATGCTAAGACGCATTAATAAGTGTTTTGCGTGTTAGTAGTCTTTCACCAAAACCTTTTTTCTATTCATATATGTTTCGGCACCGAAGTTTCGTGCATTAAAAATAATCATGATTTATTTCAACTTTCTAGAAGAGAGATCTCATCAGAAACTATATATGTTCTTAATAAATTTTAAATACATATAATGTAGTGATAAGCCAACGCACTCTTCCATAGATGCTTAATATTTTAGGTGTTCATGTCAAATAGAAGTGTGTATCTACGTAATCAAATTAGTTTATAGACTTGGCATTAAGTAAAAGATAAAGAAGTAAGAGATTAGCTCAGTCAGTGCAAGATATATATGTCCAAATTAGGAGACTAGAGTTTTTATAGTAATGCAATTATCTGTCTTAGCAAAAATTTAAAGTACAAAGAAAAGATAAATTGGTTTGAGAAACAATGGTCGTTTGGAAATTTGGTGAGCAAGGGAGGATATGGTAAAATGAATACTAACACCGTAAGTGAAGATATTGTGACTTAACCACGCGTTAGTGGTAAGGTGATAGCATAGCGTTCCAGCGTCGCTAATCGAGTTGAATTCGAATCTATCTACGTTCAGATATCCCTAATGCGTGCTTACCGGTGATTTAACATTTCCTTGTCGGAGAGCGGTTTACCGTTTTTTATTGTGATTTGTTACTAATTTGTATATATTCTAGATAACCTAACTGTAAAGTCTTTTCCGGCAAAATCAGATTTACATTCTCTGTGTATGCTGGAGTCTAAACTGTCACTGGAAACTATGTGATTAGAGGTTTGGGTTCTGTACTTTACCTAAATGCTTGTTTCTTGCAAACTTTTATCGTCAAAACTAAAGCATTGGTCATCTTCAGAGTAATCAAACGACTAATGGTTTATGCAACAGTGGAGTTTAGTTAATTATATGACAACAAAAGACCACAAGTTTTAGGTGAAAGTAAAAGATTATAGAAAAGAGGGTTTGGTTTGGGGATAAATGGGTAGGTAAATTCTTAGTTGAGGGAATGGAGGATAAAAGTCAAAATGAAATACTCAGCACCACAATATTGTATTTTGTTAATGATATTCTAACTACCTTTCTATCCATATTTTTGTGTGTTAAAGATACTTTTGTATCCATTTGAACCATGTATATCAGTGACACTCTATTTAATATATTCATAGTGCTAAGAAACCAAATTAAAATTTTGTTAGTTAATTTCCAATGATCTTGTTTTTAATGATTTAAATTTGACCTCTTGGTCATTAAAATTGTTATAATACATCTTATGAGAAAATTGATGAACTTAGTCACTAAATTGTTGTAATACATCTTAAGAGAAAATTAATGAACTTAGAGAAAAATGAAGTGATTGAAACCACAATTAGGAGTAATGGTGGGGACAGTAAATCTACACTTTTTAAATCATAGGCATGTGCTTCATCAACCACTCTTTTTACAGTGGACGTACGCGGCTTAACATACCAAACCCCAATCACTATAAATACCTCACTGAGCCCTTCCATTTTAGTCATCAAGTTCAAATCTCACTACTATCATAACAATGGTTTCTCTCAAAGCTCTCTCAACTGTCTTTTTCCTTATACTCGGCGTTGGCATTTGCTACGCAACTAGCCGGAATCTCTTAACATACGGGGATATCCCCGCTGGTCATGGTGGTGGCGGTGGAGGAGGACACGGTGGTGGTGAAGGTTATGGAGGAGTGAGTGGTGGTGGTTATGGAGGCGGTAGTGGAGAAGGTGGTGGTGGTGGATATGGAGGAGTTGAAGGGTATGCCGGTGGTGGTGGTGGTGGTCACGGTGGTGGCGGTGGTGGAGCTTCTTCTTCTGGCGGATACGCTAGTGGAGGTGGAGAAGGAGGTGGTGGCGGTTATGGTGGAGCAACTGGTGGATACGGTGGTCATGCTGGTGGTGGTGGTGGTGGTCATGGTGGAGGTGGTGGTGGTGCTTCTTCTTCTGGTGGGTATGCTAGTGGAGGAGGAGAAGGAGGAGGTGGCGGTTACGGTGGAGCAACTGGTGGTTATGGTGGTCATGCTGGTGGTGGCGGTGGAGGTAGTGGTGGTGGTGGTGGAGCTGCTTATGGCGGTGGAGGAGATCATGCTAGTGGTTATGGAAGTGGTGGTGGGGAAGGAGCTGGTGGTGTAATTGGTGGTCATGCTGGCGGGGGAGGTGGTGGTAGCGGAGGCGGTGGAGCATCTGCTTACGGTGGTGGAGGTGAACATGCTAGTGGTTACGGAAGTGGAGCTGGTGAAGGTGGCGGCGCGGGTGGAGCTGAGTATGGAAGTGGAGCTGGAGGTGGAGGCGGTCATGGAGGTGGTGGAGGATCAGCAAGTGGAGGATCTCATGGTGGTGGTGCTTATGGAGGCGGTGAAGGAGGTGGAGCTGGAGGTGGGTCAGGAGCCGGAGGGTATGGAGGTGGTGGCGGTGGAGGAAGTGGTGGAGGAGGAGCTTACGGGGGAGGTGGAGCACATGGAGGTGGTTATGGAAGTGGTGGTGGTGAAGGAGGTGGTTATGGTGGTGCAGCAGGGGCATATGGAAGTGGTGGTGGAGGCGGTCACGGTGGTGGTGGTGGTTCAGGCGGTGGAGGCTATGCCCCATGAAGAAACCAACTCAAGATATAACCAAAAAGGAAAGATGCTGGAAATAAAAGATGATTGTGGAGGCAGGGGTATACAAATTAAAATGTCTTAGTTGAAAACATTTGTATCCATTATTGAACGTTGTAATTCCTATAATTAAATATTTTAATTGGCTTACTATTACATAATGAAAAACCTTAGTCTATATAAAGTAATCTTATATAGATTTTTTGGTTGGAGCTTTACAAAATTTACACACAAAAAAAAACATAAGATGAACTTTTCTTTTATCTATAGGCAATAGCACAACAACTCTTCACAGCAATTAAAATAAAGTTGGCAGTTTTATCCTAAACTCTGATTAGATAGCCGTTCAGAGAAATTCCAGTGAAGATCCGATCTTCTGATGTTTGAGATGTTCTTCTTGTTAACCTCAACAGCAAAGCTGCAGCAAACATTCGAGAGCGAGATGGAGGCATGCTCCTGAGATATGAGACGACATCGATTCAGTTTTGACCATCGATTCTTCCAGTAACCATAGTCTAGGCTTAATAAAGAAGAATACTTGTTCTGAATCTATTGGAATCTCCTATCTTTATTAGCATCCTCCACATAGTAAAATAATGCCATGTTTTCAGCAAGACAAACAAAAGAAATCTCAAACACAAAGCAATGCAAATAGATCCAACGATATTGAGTTTGATTGGATACAATTCAGGTTATCACACAACCGATCAGTCTTTAAATCATATTCTGAAGACCTCAAAGCAAGCTCGATATGATCTCGAAGAGACTGCAGAACACAAAAATCCAAAGCAGCTATAAAAATGTGAACAACCTACACCAACTAAAATCAGATCATTAAACAATCAAGAAACCAGCTGAAATCAGATCACTGAACAATTAAGACACCAACTGAAATCAGACCGTTGAACAATCAAGACACCAAATAAACTTAAGATGCATACACCATGCAAAACAAAGTATATAGATGATAGCAGATGCACATATAAAAAATTCAAGATCCTATAAGACTACACAAACATCACTAAATGACCACATAATCATTACATAAAGAATATACAAACATTAAATAAAAAGCAGAGAAAAGTGTATAGCGTTATTGTTGCTGATTCGATTGGCTTGATTCAACTTTTAAATTATTTTGTATTCCATTCTAGTTTTTATCTTCGGATTAGGTTGGATTTAGATTTTAGTGACTGGATATATTGTCTAAGCTAGGTACTAGTTTGTTAATAACTCACATAGGCAATATTAATATTAAAGTAAATATACTAAACGAATTTATGCTGGAAGAAAACATTATTTAGTAGTCATAAAACTACCATAAATGTTTCTCATTTTTATGCCTTCATAAAATTAAAACATTAAACAAAAACCCTGCAACGCGCGCTGACCCATATTTAGTAAGTTATAATCTCAGCCTAGGATAAATACTAAAGTAAATGGACGTTGAGGCCCATGTAGATAAGCCCATCTTTTAATTATTCTTTACGTTGTATTTTACAGAGAAATGGCCCCAACACACAAGTGGAAAGTTGTTGCTGTCTGTTACATATATGTTTTCAGACATCTTTACATATATAACTGAAATTGTTTTTTCTTTTTTGTTTGGAAAATATGTTTCCGACACTAATCGGAAATCTTCTAGTTTTCAAAACTGTCAGTCTGGAGAGTTTTTAGATATGACTAGTTGTAAAAACTATTTTTAATTTAATTTTATATCTATAACTATTAAAATCACTAATTATATATTATTTAGTTTTTTTTAGCTACTGTCCATAAAATAAAAATGACTATAAACTCTTACTTTCAAATAATATTTTTAAGCTGCAGAAAAAATGCTGTAGAAATATATTTTACTTTCTTTTCTTTTAGTTGTTTTAGGTATATTATATATATACTTACATCAAAAGAATATCTAAAATAAATTTTATAGTAAATTTTTTACGGTTACAATCCAACCAATCATTTTTTTGTGTGTTTTGAGTAAATTCTAGTGAAATTATTATAACTTCAAATATCATTTTTTTTATTTTTAATCGTAATTCAAAACTTAGCTCCATGATTACAATCAAAATCATCTTATATTTTTTCTTAATAAAAAATGTTATTTTTATCCATTATAATCGATCTTGTTGTATGAAATTGTTCTCTTGTGAGTTAAATCATAAGAGATAAACCATTAGATTATGTCAATTTATATTTAATATAATAATTCAATTATTTATGAATCCAAAAATTTAGGTATGATAAGAGTAAACAAAGTTATTAAAAGAGTTTATGACATCTAATACTCTGAAAACGAATTTACTTGATACAATGGTTCTGGCCACTTTACCTGAAGGAATACAGATAATATATTATGCTTATTATGAGTTATAACTACAATCATATGCTGTTAGTCTATGATTAGTGATTCTAAAGTTTGTTGTAAATTACATCATCCACGAGCAACACGTGAAGTGGAGCATATTTAGCCATCGTGTTTTAACCATTTGATACTCTGTATTAAAATAGTGTATATTGTCCTTTCACTGTATACTTTTCTTCTTTTTTTTTCTTGAATATCATGTGCAATTGTTCAGTCGTTTTCATATTCAAAAACGATATTTTCGTGGTAATGAAAGTTACAGTAAAACGGTAAACATTATAAAATGATAGTGTAAACATATAACTTATATTCTGATAGATTTTCTATTTTTATTTTTTCTATTTCACAAAAATATTTTTTTAGATTTTAAGCTGATTTTAGTAATTGATGTTAATAAATTATAACTTTAAAACATTCACTGAAATAATTTGAATATTTAATCATTGGTTGATAGTATTAATATGTATAATTAATTTATTTGTAAATATTCATTATACTTTCAATATGCATGAAATACTTTAGAAAATTCATCTCGATAATACAGAGATTATCTACTTAAAAAAGATCTTAAAAACGTCAGTATTGGTGAGAAAATAATGAAAAAGCAGACAGGACATGGCCAAGTCAGAGGATCCAGACAATTAAAGTGGGCTACACAAGATATAAATCCCCCACATTATTTTATTTATTTATTTATCCGAACAAGACTTTAATTCCAGAGAAAATATCATTTTCATTATATATTTAACGTTAACAATGAAAAAAAAAGTCATAACTTTCCTTTGTTCTGTTCTTCTCTTCTTCTCCAGATCTTCATCTCACCGGTGAACATCAGAAAAAAAAAGAACTAACCTTCACATGGATGCTCACATAAACGACTACTTCCTCAACCAGTCAACATCCACCGACGATAACGCCGCCTCCGCGGCGGCGATGGAAGCTTTCATCGGAACAAATCACTGGTCACAACGATCTCATCCTCCTCACTTCAACGAAGACACTCTCCAGCAACGTCTCCAAACTTTAATCGAATCCGCCGGTGAGAGATGGACCTACGCGATCTTCTGGCAGATCTCACACGATTTCGACTCTCCCGCCGGAGAAAACACGGTGATCCTCGGGTGGGGAGATGGATACTACAGAGGAGAAGAAGACAAAAAGAAAAGGAGCTTGAATTCGAATCCGGCGGAGCAGGAGCATCGGAAAAGAGTGATCCGGGAGCTTAACTCGTTAATCGCCGGCGGCGCTGGAGTTTCCGATGAAGCCAACGACGAGGAGGTTACGGACACAGAGTGGTTCTTTTTGGTCTCGATGACGCAGAGCTTCGTCAACGGCGTTGGACTCCCCGGAGAGTCTTTTTTAAACTCCCGCGTGATTTGGTTAACCGGGTCGGGTGCGTTAACCGGGTCGGGTTGCGAGCGTGCGAGGCAAGGTGAGGTTTACGGGTTACGGACGTTAGTGTGTGTAGCTGCGGAAAACGGCGTCGTTGAGATTGGTTCGTCGGAAGTGATAAGTCAAAGCTCAGATCTGTTGGAGAAAGTCAACGGTCTTTTCAACGGTAATTGTGGTGGAGAAGGTTCTTCTTGGGGGTTGAATCTGAACCCTGATCAAGGAGAGAACGATCCTGCTTTGTGGATTACTGAACCGAACGTAACCGGAATCGAACCGGTTCAGGATACGCCAGCTATTGTGGAGCGTGATTTGAATCAAGGCGGGAACGTTAAAGAAGGGTCAGTGCTTTCTTTCAGCACCGTGGTTCGCTCCGCGGCGAAGTCAGGGGACTCTGAACATTCTGATATCGAGGCATCGGTGGTTAAGGAGGCGATTATTGTTGAACCGGAGAAGAAACCGAGGAAACGGGGGAGAAAACCGGCTAACGGAAGAGAAGAGCCGTTGAACCATGTGGAAGCAGAGAGGCAGAGAAGAGAGAAGCTGAACCAGAGATTCTACTCCTTGAGAGCTGTGGTTCCAAACGTGTCGAAAATGGACAAGGCTTCTCTTCTTGGAGACGCTATTTCGTATATCAACGAGCTGAAAACAAAGCTGCAGCAAGCGGAGACTGATAAGGAAGAGGTTCAGAAGCAGCTAGATGGGATGAGCAAGGAAGGAGGCGGGTCTAGGAGGGCGAAAGAGCGAAAATCGAATCAAGATTCGGCGAGTTCTGTAGAGATGGAGATTGATGTGAAGATCATAGGTTGGGATGTGATGATACGAGTACAATGCAGCAAGAAGAATCATCCTGGTGCAAAGTTCATGGAAGCTCTTAAGGAGTTGGATTTGGAAGTGAATCATGCTAGTTTATCAGTTGTGAATGATTTGATGATTCAGCAAGCTACTGTGAAGATGGGAAGCCAGTTTTTCAATCATGATCAGCTCAAGGCTGCTTTAATGTTGAAAGTTGGAGAAGACAGTTGAAACAAAGTCTTGATTAGCTCTTTGCAAATTAGTGAGTACTCATTTTGCAGCACCAGCTTCATGTTGATAACTTTGTTGTTCACTAGGAGAAACCTAATTAGATCTTAATTTAGTGGTTTCATAAGGCTTAATATAAGAGATCTTGTGTTGTACTTGTTTGTATATATGAATGGAATAATACTAAGTTAGATCATTTCTATTGAAGTGTATTCGGTTCTATGAATGAAGGTTTTGTGTATACTTTTATGTTGTGAAAACTTTTAGATTAGATTATAGAATATAGACCATAACATCCAACTTTACGATTGGTAAGGACATGTTTATTGGAGGTTTCTTAGTATGGGTTCTTAACTTTTCTAAGAGACGTTTCTTAATTTTTAATTAAGAAAACTTAAGAACTGTTTCTTAAATAAAATATATAAGAGTCGTCTCTTAGCCAAAAAAAAAATTTGTAAAAATAAATTAAATTAAGTTAAGAACCCCAACTTAAAAAATCGGGGATAAACATGGCCGTTACAAGAAACAAAGGAAGATAAGTGCTCTTAAATGGGTTTGGAGAGGGATGGTACTCTATCTTTTTTGAAGGGATATGAAGAAACGCACCCGCAACAGGGTCCTTAGGTGAAGTCCTTAGGAGGAATCCTTAGGAAAAAATAATTAAATAATAAAAAAAGTTAAGGATTCCTTCTAAAAAATCCTTATATAAGGATTGATTCTTACACTATTCACGACACATGGCGGTCCGTGATTGGTTGGTATTTATTTTGTTTAATTTTTTTTAAATCTAAAAAAAAGAAAAAATAATAATTAAAAAATTAAAAAATACTATTCATAAGGACTCCTTAGAGATCCACTGTCGTGGATGCTCTTATGGTGCCCAAAATGTGGAAACATATGTCATGTTATGTGCCTACTATGACCATGTATAGCTTCTTCTTTTTGGGTAAAACTCAATGTATATCTAATAATTACAAAACACGATGATTTAGAGAGCAGGTAATCCCAAGTTTAAAGCTATGGATAAGAACCTGTCTCTCTCTATCTTGAGTATATCTCTATGTTGAGAGAGCCGTGTCTATCTATCTATGACTTATGTATACTAGTAATGAGTATAATTCACTATAACATATAGGACCAATTCAGGGCCAGCTCTGAGATGCTGTGAGCTCTTGATACTTTAGTAAAAATTTAAATAAACTTTTCTTTTATAAATTTGGAGAACTATGTAATTTTCTTCCGAAGTTTTAGGAACTATAGGCGAATGTTTTATTTAACTTACCTTGACACAATAAGATTTTTAACACACGGAAGTTTAAACCAAGTGTGAGTTATAGTGTCAAGGCATTTTGTTGATCTTTCCACAAACACTAATAAGAGCACTTATTCATAGTAATAAAGTAAGAAGATGGCTAGAAAACTACTTTTCTCCATCATTGATGAGTTCAAATAAAGCTGTACCAGCTTTAAAAAAAAGTTATGCATTATTTTTTTTTCAATCAAGTAGACGGAAAAATCATTTAGTATCATCAAGTTGACCCATTTCTTAAGGATTATAGTAGCCATCTTTCAGTAAATCCTGGCTATGTATACTAAATAATCCACTCGTTCGTTCACACTACAAATTGTTACTAAAATATGACAACTACTGTTAATTCAATGTTCAAATAAAAGAAAAACTATTGTTAATTCTTACATCACTTGTCTTCCAGTAGCCCACGACTAAAGGCATAAACTTTATCAAATCTATATATCTAGTTGTTGAATTAACGTGTGAGATAATATAACACCTGTATTAAGTTGACGTAAAACTCAAATTTACAAATATAAATTTAACGAAAAAGGATTGGTATTTTGCTAGTCTTAACTATATAAAGTAGCTAACCAAATAAAACCAACTCTCTTTTTTCTTCCTTATATTTCTCTCATTTTGGATCTCCATTGTCTTAAAAAGATGGCTAAAAGCTTTGAACCCAAGTTGTCTATTATGTTAAGGTCTTTCACGAACATATTATATCCCAACAAAGACTTCAATCTCTCCGGTCCCTGACCACCAGCTGTGGAGATTAGTCACGTCTTCAGTAAAACATATTGTGTTGATCATGTTGCTAGAAGAAATTGGTCATAGAATCTGAATCCTAGGATCCATAATAAGTTTGGATGATTAGGATAAGTGATCCGGTTGGTTCTAACCCGAGCAGTGGACCGCTCCAACCCGAACAGCAAAACTTGTGAAGACCAGTGCAATAAAAAGAAAGTAAAGTTTTGAGAATTTAAAAGATCAAGGATTGATAAAAGAGAAGAGAAAGATTTTATAATAGGCACTGGTGGTTTATATGCTTCTAAGGTTTTGTTAAATAGAAAAGAATTTGGTTATTTATAGTTTTGAATCCTGATTTGAGATTATTAATCATGGTAGAATATGTGAGATGTATAATAGTATTGTTTTGACCAAAATTATGGTGTCAATTATTCACATTTTTTTATCTTTCGATATTATGTCTTCAAGGATTTTTTCCCCCATTTTAATGGGTATGATTTCTTCTAAATCCTTTTCCTTTTGACCATGATATATAGGTTAATGATTTGTGTTCGAAGCATATTCCATGATTGTCAGTAAATCGTATTTGGTTTGTTTCTTTCTTAGACACATATTGGTGTATTCGTTTGTAGTATTCAATTGAAAATGAATTGGAGTTTACGGTCCAGAAAATTAGTAGCAATCAACACAACAAAACAAATGAAACCCCCAAAAAAAACAAAGCTTATCTTAGTGGGGGTTATTGGTTCTTGCATTTTAATGGATTTAGAAATCTAAATTAAATCAAGTGTTATTGGTTGTATGATTTTAAAATTCATATTGAAATCATGTGTTATTGGTTTTATGATTTATAAATTCTAATTTAAATCAGGTGTTATTCAATCATCCGGATTTACTAATGGGTTTGATTTCATAATGGATTTGCATGGATTTCTTTGTTAAAAATACAAAGACTCAAATCCGAGAGAAAACCTCCGGATTTGTAAATACAAATTAAAATTTATATGTTAGATTTAAAAATTAATATATTTTACATTGATTTGTAAATACTATATGAATTTTTAAATACTCTAAATTACATGAACCAATAACGCCTCCTTAATATTCTGTGACTCAACTTAAGGAGGCGTTATTTGTTCATTTACTTTAGAGTATTTAGAAATCCATATAATATTTACAAATCAATGTAAAATATATTGATTTTCAAATCTAACATATAAATTTGTATTTGTATTTACAAATCCGGAGGTTTTCCCTCAGATTTGAGTCTTTGTATTTTTAACAAAGAAATCCATGCAAATCCGTTATGAAATCAAATCCAATAGTAAATTCGGATGATTGAATAACACCTAATTTAAATTAGAATTTATAAATCATGAAACCAATAACACAAGATTTCAATATAAATTTTAAAATCATAGAACCAATAACACTTGATTTAGTTTAGATTTCCAAATCCATTAAAATGCAAGAACCAATAACCCCCACTAAGTCAAGAAAATCATCATTAAAATTGGGCCTTAACTTTCGGACTTCGTACTTTCTAAAAAAATAATGCGCATTTGATAATGGCGTCGCCGTCGTGTGATTAATTGATTTTGATAATTTACGTACATGAATTCTTGAGAACAAAAATAGTAAATCGTTTATGACAAATTTACTGTGAATATTTCCGACCGTGTTTTACTATCACTAAATTCTAGTAGTACTTTACTGTATCAAACAAAAGAAGTTAAGTGATAATCATTAAAGTCTGGAGCCTTTGATTTTCACATTTATACTACTTTTTATCGTCCAATCAATAAATCTCACATTTCACTTTCTGAAATTCTTTTATGGGTATCAACCAAGTTGGCAACTTGCACTTTTGCAGTACCCACTAGATTCGTCTTTGTCTTCCCTAATGGAATAATTCGAGACGCAATAGATTGCTTCTCACTTTTGCGTCCAATTAAATGAGAAAAAATAATAATTTGATTTCAACTTTATAGGAATTATACTAACACTTATCCGCTAATGCGCTTAGAGCACCCCCATCAAAGGTTTAGATGGGGGTTCACACACTTTTCAACACAAAAAAATATTAAAATAACAAAACCTTATAATCCCCTCTCTCCTAAAGCTCTCTTTAGCTCTCTCTAGTGATCCCCTCTCTCCTAAGGTTCATCACTGTAGCGCGGGCTTCACGACACGTGGCAGCCCGCAATTGGTCTATCTTTTTTTTTTTTTTTTTTTTTTTAAAACAAAAAAGAAAAACAAAAAAATTTAATAATAAAAAAATGAAAAGATGAACCCCACGGGGGTTCATTGGTGTGTATGCTCTTAGCTATCTCTTAACTTAGACCAGGATTATCGCTCAGCGATTCTTAAAGTTTTTTTTTTTTTTTTTTTAAAAAAAAAAAAAAAGTTAAAAGAGGAACTAATTGCGGGCCGCCACGTGTCTGTGGGGCCCGCAAATAGTTTAAAAACCTCTCCATGATCGATCCTTCTTTGGCGCTTTTAGGAACCGGTTTTTGCCAAAAACGACGGGTCCCACCACTAAGAAACTCTGTAGTATGTCCCGATAATTATGCCCTTAAAGCCCACCAGAGAGATCTAGACCACCACTAACTGACAAAGGATTATAGGAAAACTCACTATAGGTGGCTGATCAGGCAAGAGAGAGATCTGATGAAACAGAGCCAATTGAAACATAACGGTTGCCGTAATCAGCCGTCACCTGAGGATACACGTCATTTCCCTTCAACAACGAGCTTACTCATCAGTTTCTAAATGTTGATGAAATATTATACCACACACTTGCTATTGAAAATTGGACTATGAACAAAAATATTACTCCGATTATAGCAAATCAAGTTTTTCTCATTATTCCATCCGTTACAAAATAATCTATATTTTAAAAAAAAAATTATTTCAAAATATACATTTTTTTATTTAGTAAACAATAGTGGTAAATTATAAACTTCAAAAAAAAAATTTATTTAATAAATTTTGATTAGTTAAAAATAATGGAATTCCATAATAATTAATCACAAAAATTATACATCTAATAATAAAAGTTAAAATATTTTATTAATATGTATGAAACCTAAAACATGTAATATATTAAAACTGAGGGAGTATAATTCATCTAAAATACAAGAAATGAAAAATATAACATTACTTGAAAAAAATAAAAACCCCTAAATTTTCACTGAAAACATCCTTAAATGCTTCTAACAACACATTTAACTCCACTCTCCAATTATCCAGGAGACAACAAAAAACATAGTGATAAAATTGAAATCAAAGCAGCCAATTACAATTCAGTGAAAATGTTTGTTTTTTTCTCAAAGGAGAAATTACAAATAAACACAAAGAAAAAAGAAAAATATTCCCCAAATTTTGTCGTATTCATTTATTCTCTCTCCACACCAAACATTTCACATCACCGGAGAGTTCCCCCCATCGCCGGAGTCCCGATCAATCCCTTCAGCAACCGACGCAAGTTTCTGCAGATTCAGTTTCACCACAGTATCAGCAAACAAACGCGTATCCTCCTCCGTGTTTCCTTCCGGCACATCCACGACGTACGACTCCAACACAACGCTCCACATCCTTCCCTCTCTCTCGAACCCATGAACCGTCGTCACCGACTTGTAGTTCCTCAGCCTGTGCTCCCCTCCGGTGATGCTAAACCCCGTCACCATCCGACCCTCGTCGAGCAGGTCGAGCCTCTCCCTCGACGTGTTCGCCGGAAGCCCGCTGATCACGTCCACGTAGCGCGTGCACCCCACCCGCATCTCGAACCCTTCGTCGACGGAGCAGCTTCTGATGAAGTGTTTGTAGACCTGAGGCTGGTCGAAGCGTCTCACGACGGACCAGACGGTGTCCGGCGGAGATTTGACGCGTTGGGCGAGGAGGGAGGAGCAGCGTCCCGGACCGAGTTGGTAGGTGTGGAACTCGGTGATTGAGTCGGTTAACTCGGCGAACTCGTCGTGAGTCAACTCGGATGGGATCATTTGGTGGTGGGCTGTTTGGGTTGGTTGTTCCTCTTCTCTGATTGGCTGTGAATCCACCATTGATGTTGAACTGAAATCTAGACCAGACAAAAGTTGAATCAAACAGGAGTTGAGTTTTGAAAGAAGTACGGTCGGAACAAGTTAACCATAAGTATTTTAATGTGAAAAATTATAACCATAACGGTAGGTACAAGTTATAACCCAAATAAGGGACAAGATCGATCAAACTAACCTCAGTTTGATCTAAACAATCAGCTTAACGAGACATTCACTCAAGCCAGGGGATGTATGATCTTCTCACAAAGATCCAGAACTCGAAGAATCACTAATCTACCTTCATCTGAAGTGAAGAAATTGAACAAGATCTATAACTTTTTAGAGCTTTGGTTACAGGAAAAAAAGATTCGAAAATATGGAGATGAAGACTGAAGATGATGTATGAGAAAGAAGAATGAGAGGTTGAAGAATAAGAAAGAGAGAGTGGTGCACAAAAAAAAAGAGAGAGATGGAATAAAATAAAGTTTGTTGTCGATTGATTTATGGGAATGGCCAAAGGCCCTACTGATCACACAAATACATTAACTAAACCAGACAACTGAACCAAATAATTGAGCCAGATTAAAAAATAGATTGACCAGGCAAACAAACCAAAATAAGTGAACCTAACTGTTTTGTATACATGTGGGTATAATCATATATCTACAGCCACACCATTGTATATTTTGGGAGTACGGTACACCCTAAAAGGTTTTAGTAAAATGATAAACTGTTTTCTATTCACTGTATAGTATCATAGTATGTAACAAATTCACTATATAGTACATTTTTGGGTTACACTGTTGGAGTTACTATAAACAGAGTATATATATACTTAGACGTAATCAATTTTTATATATTATAGATTTTGTAATTCTTATTGCTAAATTATTTGTTAAAGAAAACTAGGCTTTTGTTATTAGATAATCATATTTGCTAAATACGTAAATAATATGTTAAGCAAGACTTGTTAGTCCTAAGTTTGATGGATAATATATTACAGATATTTTTAGAAGGAAAACTTGGGTTTAAAGGAAATATGAAATACTGCATAGTCCAAACAATAAAATATTTTTTTAGCAACCAAATATGTTAAATCGAGACCATTTCTTTGGAGATTTTTTCTTCTTTTTGTTTGGTTTGCAAGTTTCATTAGCATCTTTCTCCTTCTTTTTCTCCAGTAATGGTTTCTCAACATTTATCTCTTCGTCTTTCTCTTCCTCTTCCTCTTCCCCTTCTTCTTCTTCTTCTTCTTCTTCTTCTTCAATCTTCTCTTCGGTTTCCTTCATATTATAATGATATGTTAATGAAAGTTTCACCACTTTATATATGTATAAATGTACAAAATAGTAAATATATATACCCGAAGGTCTTGTGGATGTTGCAAGGGGATATGAAAAGGATTAATGTTGCTAGTGAAAATGGGTAATGTCTTTGTCAAATCTCTCTTAATCCTTTGGCTTGATGTTTCACCGGACCCTCCGGTTGACGTAGAAGATGCACTGCTCGATTCCAACTCCAAACATATCTTATAAACATTATATAAACCATTAAACACATTATTCTATAGAAAAACCTTAAGACATTATACTCAACTTGAAATAACTTTTGTTTGAAATATGTAGTAAAACCATACCTGAAAAAGTCTGGTCTCCAAAGCTGCAATTCTATCTAGTAATGATCCTTTAAAATAAGCTTCTCTGACCGTCGTGCCTCTATCTATTAATCCGCGTGTGGTCGAGACGTTTTCATCTTTCCATTTTGGAAGGTTTTCTTGTCTTTCTAAGTTCTTGATCTACATGAGAAACAATACAAATCATAGTTGAATCAATGTAATGAAAAAAGTACATCACAATATAAGTAAACTATCTTTTAACTTAAAAGTTCAAAGGGTAATGGATCGATTTACAACAAAATCCAAATGCTCAAGCCTAGAGAGCACAGGCAATGAAGAGAGTGAATGTCTTTGTTGCTCCATCGTCTCCATTAGACTTGCTTTTTTCTCGTACTGTGATATTCTTTTTGGGTATTTATAATGAAAGTTACATCAAACAATAACAAAATGTAAAAAGAAAAAGGATCAAGTAGTTATGAGTTCCCTCCTTTTTTTCCTGTTGACACTCTACTGTACAAGACTACAAGGCACTAGTCATACGCTAGTTTGTTATCCGCCACGTAACATATTTATAATGAGCTCTAATGGAACGAATACCAAACCGGTTCAATATGCAATGGAAAAAACATGGCAATTGGAAAACAAAATCTTAACAAAAATGCAGGATCATTTTTAAAATTGGGTTTAGCACTTAAAGAGTATATAATTCAGAGTTAGATTAATTGATAAATAAAAATAAATAAATTTCTTAATTTTATATGCGAGACCGGTTTCACAATCCTTGCCCTATTTTCTTGGTTTGGCTAACTTTAAATCAATCTTAGTTAATTTGGTTCTGCTTGAGCAAAATATATATTTTCTTGCTCGGTTAACTTCGATTGGATCTAATAAAAATACTAATGTAAACTGATGCCATTTTGGTTCGGTTTGACTAAAATGTTCACTCTATTTTTAATCTGTTAAAAATCATTTTTAATAACCACTTTCAAGTTTCAGGAATAAATTGTGTAAAAGATTTATCCATCACCACTTCCCATACTTAAAGCTTTGATGAGATTTAAGAAGCTGATGAATACTTCCACTAACTTCCATGCGGGGTTATCAAGTGATGATACAAGAAAGTTTTGATGCCGGAACGGTGAAGACACGAACATGACGACAGCCGGTGAAAAACTCCGATGAAGTCTTGTGCAAGATGATTTGGTTCCGTGGTCATGTGTTCATTCAACACGTGTATTGTTGATGTACTTAAAAGTTTCTTATCTTTCTACGTGTACTTAACTTGTCTTGTATTTTCTATCACTTGCCTTTGTGCTTAATACAAGCAAAAGTTGACAAAACAAAAATTGTGTAAAAGATAAATAACTTTTGCTGAAATTTTTTAAAAATCATCTAAAAACCGAAGGGATAATCAAATTGAACAACAACAACTCGAACAAACAGTTAAAACCCAAACCAAACCGGTTTATCCCAAGCTCGACCTTGTCATCTCATAAGCCAAGAAGCAAGCAGCATTAGCAGGAACACTCCTCGCCATGGCTGGACCAAACCCTTTATACAAACCTTTAACTCCTTCAGCTTTCAGAATCTTCCTAAAAGCATCCATCGAACCAGCGTACTTAGGGTTTTTATAATCATCAACCTGAAGAACACTCTTCACCACATCGGTCGGGTACACAAACCCCCAATAGGATGCACCAGCAACTCCCCCAGCAATGATCAATGATCCTTGTCCTAAGCTTGAAGTGTCTGAACCACCGGCTAAAAACCTCTTGAAACCTTCATAAGCTGCAAACATTGTTGCGTTCCCCGGGACTTCACGAGCAAATGTAGGGAACAAACCTTTGAATAAACCTCTAGCTCCACCTTCTGATCGTAGCACATGACGTGCTACGTCCATTGGTCCACCGTACTTCACAGCTGCAACCACTGAGCTTGTACTAGAGGCACCAGCTAATGCACCTTGTGCTTGTAACCTAAACAAAACACACACACAAAGAGACATCTCTTAGTTCTGTTTCAGGCTTCTAATGAGCACAAGACAAGAACCTAACCTGCACTTGATCAACTCAGTGGGACAAGCAAGGAACGAGACAGCGAAACCAGCACCCGCACCGCACAAAAACTGTTGACTTATACTCAAGGGCACTCCAGGTTCAGACCTAAGCATCCCTTCCATCTGACCTCTCACAGTGAACAGAACCGCATTGAAGGCAGCAACGGTTGCAAGAGGAGCTCCCATACCTTTATACAAACCTTTAGGTCCTTCAGCAGCAACGGTCTGCTTAACCGCATCGATTGCGCCACTGTACCTAGGTGGTTGTCCAGGTGCTGGAGCAGGTTGGCTCTGGAGTTTGACCTTGATAGTGTCAAAAGGGTGACCTACAATAAGCTGAGCCGCTCCTCCCACAGTCCCTGAAGCTAAATCTTTTGCCGCATCCGCCATCTACAAAAATCAAAACTGCTTTGTTTAGTGAATAAAGTAAACTATTTAAAGCCAACCAAATGTCTCAGAATCTTGCAAGATTAGCAACCAAATATCTCAAAAATCAAAACTTTATGTTGAAGAAGATAATCTGATTAAGTTTTGAGCTGACCCACTTGAATAAACAGATCATATAAGCAACCAAATATCTCAAAAATCAAAACTTTATGTTAATGAAGATAATCTGATTAAATTTTGAGCTGACCCATTTAAATAAACAGATCATATAAGCAATCATTGAGATTCTAAAAAGAGATAAACTTTCCTTAGCAAAATGGATTTTCTGTTGAGAAAGTTTGAATCTTTATGACTCTAATGCAATAAAAGATGATCTTTAGATATCAATAGAGAGTGATTGTATATTTTTTGGCTTACCAGGGATTTGATTAGAGGAGAAGGCAATGGATATCGAATGGATCTCAGAAAGGTGTCTCCAACAAATATATAAAAAACAAATCGAGATGCGAATAGATTCGGATGCACAAACAAGTGATCAGATAAGATCCAAAAAACTTTTTAGTAGTGGACGTCAAAGTTTTTAATCACTCAAAACTGCTTTCTACTCCACAAAGGATGGTGAAGCTTCGCTGAGACACAAGCTTTTCCTCGATTTGTTTTTTTTTTTTGTAAGTGGTTGGTAAGATGAGAATTAGCTGGTTTAAAATGATCAGCCAAATTGGTCCAACGAGAACCGGGTTATATTTTTGGTTACGAATGTTAATGACAAGTTTTGTGATATTTATATTGCTAAACAATAGACCTACATATTGGGAAAGGGTGACATGTTTTGCCTGTAAAGTTTTCTGTTTTGAACACCACATATAACATATTATAAATTAAAGAAACCCCATCTACTAAACTAAGCAATAGAGGTTGAGTTGCAAGAGTACAATGCCGATTCAGCTAAGCCATTAGCTAAAGGAGTTATGAGCTCAAGAGATAAACATGAAAAAAAACATAAATGAAAGCATAATGTCTCGATGTCCCGAGTGATTCCTAATTCTGTAGATATCTACGGGGTAAAGTTTCGAGGGATTAACAACTAGAAGTGCTTGACAATCTAATTCGATACAATGAGCTTGTAGGAGAGCAGTCTGAATCGTCAGGGCCTCTGCCATCAATGGAGAAGAAACAAAAGATTCCCCTGTAGGAGTTTGGTGTTGTCGAGTCTGATAATAACCCAAGCAGATCCTTATAAGTTGGAGTCAGAGCGCCTTCTCGTAAGGTTTCAAAATTTTGAACTCCAGGCACAATGAATCAATGTTTGCACTTATATTGACCTATTAAAAATTATATTGGTTTTGTTTTGTTCTTGCATTTGTGGTTATTGTTTTTGATTGGTTGCGTTTGATAATAATTATAAAAACTGATACCTATCACCAGATCACTCAATGGAGAATGATGTGTAACACATGTTTCGGAAAATAAAAAGGAAACATCAAGATGTGATGATGTAGAATATTTTCATATATTTGGTTGACGAAATATGCTTAAATATTTATCTTAAAACGAGATTATTATATATGTTTCTATTGGTATTGCTTGTGTTAAAACGTTAACATAATTGATAAACTATCTTTGAGAAACCCTTAGTGTGGATGTCCTAATGATGCTTTTATGCTTTGGGCTAAATATTATACTGAGAAGAATCTGAGCGAATCATACATACTATGTGTGTCAAATGCAGATGTTCCAAGTGGAGGTAGAAAAGAGCCAAGCTTTAAGGCCATTCTGATCATGTTATACTAGTTCCGCAAAAGCATAATTGGGTGGAGTGTGCGCGCGGATCTTGGCCACGGTGGAGTTGAGAATCTTGCCTCTACACCTACTAATGCTCCATTGGTTTCTCGAGGTAGCTTAAGCAACTCTTGCATAACGGTTTACACCAAGAGAGCTCGTGTACCCAAGTTACCAACAACCACAATCCAGATTTAGAAAACATGTTCTGCATTATCATGTATTAGATGACATAACTCTAATGGAATGCTTATTGGACCATATCCAATAGGGGAAATAACCACTAGTGGAATGCTCATTGGACCATGTCCAATAGGGAAAAGAACCATGTTGCGGATAATATATACTATCAAAGGAAACATATAAATTTATCTTCTACATTTCACGTTTCTACATATACAAATTGGCTTCTCAAACTTCTGTTCTCTTCTTTTACAATATAATAAAACTGAGATGACAAAAAAACGATTTAACCAATAATTTTTAATTTAAATTGTTTCAACTAACCTTTAAAATCAGTCAGTAGTCTAATGTCAATCTTTGTCTAGCGAAGGAAACTACCACTACGAGTAAACAAGATATTTTATTTACCGTCAACAAAGTAGCATTTTTTTTGTCAATTACAAAGTATCATTTTTGTTTTCTGTGTTTTTTTTTTTCCTTTTGTCGCATAAATGTCATTTACATCGAACGTTGTCATATATAATAAGATAGATTAATGGCGACTGCCATACAAAGACAGGTGGGGTATAATACAGTCGACGGGTTTATGTGACAATAATATTTTTTTTTAATCTGACCCCTCCTTTTTTGGAGGACAATTCATCGATAGCAACATTCAAAGTTAGGCTATCAATCATATAAGATTATATATTTGAACTTCTCATATGAGGGAAGCATCTTTACACGTACGATGTTACTGTTACGCCTACAAGTTTTGTGGGTGTAAAAAGACTTGGTTATCACTCACTGGACTACAAAAGCCGGGACATGATTAATTTTTACGTTTCTAAACTAGGGTTGGGACCATAACTACTTGCAATGCCGATTCCTGAGACATTTCAGGTCCCATTATGAAACTAAAAATGTAGGTTCTAAATAATAACTAAAATTTTAAATTACAAAAAAATAATATCATTTACAGTATTTTTAAGACTGATAAAAGTTTATCAATCCTAAAAATATATTTTTACTCTTTTTATATAGAATAATGAAAAACAATTCAAAATTTTATCTGTTACAAGTTTGATTAGGCCGATTCATAATCATTCTTACATTTGTTACCAAAAAAAAAAGTATGAATGGTAAGCTTTCAAGTGTACAAAATTATAGGTCTCATACCAATGTTTCTTGAGTACTTGCTCAAAACCGGACCTGACAACTTGTAGATATTATCAGGCGGTTCCGAATAATTCATTAACTAGGAGCATAGCTATCGATATTTATAAAATATAGAAAATAGTTAAAACACAAAATAACTATAGCATGAAGATGGTTAAAATTTTACTTTAAAATAATAATTAATAATTAAACATCATATATATATATATATATATTTACATTGATAATATTTAAAAATTTAATATGTTTGATGATTTTTTTTAATAGAAACTCATATATTTAACGAAAAATCATAAAAATTTATAAAGAAACTAAAAACACTACCAAAACTAGAGAAGTACGACCACCTAAATTATTAGAAAAACAGAACTACTAAACATAATTTTGAATCTGTAAAACTAAAATAACTATTATCTTTTATATATTATATCACTTAAATTTTGACATTGATTACATAACATTTCACAAGAAAACTAAATCAACCACTTGTTTATTATTATTTAGCTTCAATTTAAATTTGAAAGAAATTTTCTTGAATAGAAAGAAAACAAATAAATAGTATGTTATATATATAGTTATGGAGTTTTCTCCTTTGTAGAGTCCACCTAATAAATAATAAAGTTTTATATTAAATACTATTTAATATAATCATTTAATTCAATATATAAAAATTGCAATAATTCAATAAGTAAAATTTATTTAATCAAAATGAAACGAAGACTCATGGAAAGAAGAAAAACTAAATAATAGTAAAAGATTTTGAGGCAAATTAAGAAGCCTATTAAAAATGATAAACAGTTCAACAATAATATCAAACACAATAAGAGCATGTCCATCAAGGGGTTCCTAAGGGGTTCTTAACCCAAAAAGGTGGTGGGTCCCACCACTTTTTTTAAGAACCCATCTCTAAAAACCCCTAGTTTAGAACCGGCTCTTACACTGTTTCGTGGACCCCACTGCCACGTGGCGGTCCACGATTGGTTTATTTATTTTTTTTAATTTTTTTTTTAAAAAATCAGAAAAAGTTAAAAAAAAAAAGAATTTAAGAACCCCATAGGGGTTCTTATGGATGGAGATGGTCTAATATGAAGTCATTTGTTGATAATAAATATACTTACATTCACAATAGTAGTTTTCGACAAGATAGTATACAAGAATGTTTTATAATTTTATGTAACAAGTAAACAAACTTTTGCTGAACCAAAACTGAAAACCCACCAATTTCTTTAGAGCATCCCCATCAATGATACTTGAGTGGGGTTCATAAATATAATTTTTTAATTTTTTTTTTTCGGTTTACTTTTTTAAAAAAAAAATTAAATATCCGGACCAATCGCGGGCCGCCACGTGGCGTGGGGCCCGCGAAATAGTCATGATACAGGTTCACGGGAGAGAGACTTTCTAATGCAGGTTCACAAGTTTAATATTATTATATTATTTTTGTTTTTGGGGAATTGTGTGAACTCCCCCTATGATACCTCAATGTGAGTGCTCTTAGTCTAATAAAAATAATTAGATAACAAAAGATACTATATCATATTTTAATTTTAAGAAAAAGATGCATGGTGGCAAAGCAAACAAAGATTTAACGATAACAACAAAACAAAAAAGATTCCATATTACGTACAATCATTTTCATAACATACTGCCCGTAAAAGAAAAACACAAAAATGAAAAAGTAATTTAGGAAAAGAAAAACAACGGACATGCACGCATATGATATCTACTCAGTGATTACTAAAATGTTAATAAAATCAATTGATCACTGGTGTAAAATGTTTTGTCTCTTTCTAACAACCTCCCGATAGCTTCTATAAATTCTCCCAACAAAAACACTTTCTTTCGAAGAATAGTCTATACGATGGATCACTTAGATACAAACGTTACCGCATCCATGATCGAGGCTCTCATGAACTCTCCCTCTTCCGATTCCTGGCCGCCACTATCTCCGGCCATTCCCAGCCCAAACAGTCCTCTCCATAAACGGTTACAAGCTGTGTTAAATAACACCCACGAGGCTTGGACCTACGCCATCTTCTGGACACCGTCGTACTACGACTTTTCCGGCGACTCTGTGCTCAAATGGGGCGACGGAATATACAAAGGCCAAGAAGATGATAAGACTCGGCGGAGGAGGAGGAGGAGGACGGTGGCGGAGAATGAGCACCGGAGCACCATTTTGGACGAGGAAGATGACGTGGAAGTGTCGGACACGGAGTGGTTTTATTTGGTTTCGATGACGGTTAGTTTTGGGAGTGAGACCGGGTTACCGGGTAAGGCGTTTGCTACGTATAAACCGGTTTGGGTTACCGGGTCGGATCATATATTGGGGTCGGGTTGTGATCGTGCTAAAAAGGGTGGGGGTTTAGGGTTGCGAACCATCGTTTGTATTCCTTTGGATAAAGGAGTGTTGGAGCTCGGATCCCTGGTTGAGATCCAACAAAACCCGAGTCGTTTTTAGTTTCGAAGGATCCAGGGATTTTTGGGGTGACCCGACTCCGAAATCTTTTCAGTTAGAGAATTGTGGTGGTTCAAGTAATGTAACCGTTACCCCGAACCCGAACCCGTACCCGAGTCAGAATTATCCGCAAATCCTGAGTAGTTTATCTCAGGAAACAAATACACCAAACCGGTATTGTTATCCCAACGACGACGGTGAACGCTTACCTGCCGCCGATGATTCCGGTCACTCTGACATTGACTCCACGGTGGTGCCGGCAAACAAACATAAAAAGAAACGCGGGAGAAAACCTTCAAATGGTAGGAAAGAGCCGTTGAATCACGTGGAAGCGGAGCGGTTGAGACGCGAGAAGCTAAACCAGCGATTCTACGCGTTACGAGCCACCGTGCCAAACGTATCAAAGATGGACAAGGGGTCGTTGCTAGGAGACGCGGTTTGTTACATCAACGAGCTGAAAACGCGAGTGGAAAACGCGGAAACGGAGAAAAACGCGATTCAAATGGAACTCAACAAACTTAGGGAGGAGATCGCTGGACGAAACGCGGTCTCCAGCGTCTGTAACGCATCCGAGATTGAGACGGCTAATATTGACGTTAAGATTTTTGGTTGCGATGCGATGGTTAGGTTGGAGTCGAGCAAGAGAAATCATCCTGCAGCGAGACTAATGAATGCGTTTAAGGATTTGGACGTGGAATTGAATCATGCTAGCGTTTCAGTGATTCATGATCTTATGGTTCAACAAGCTACGGTGAAGATGGGGTCGAGAATGTACACACAAGAGCAGCTTCGGGCCATGTTGGTCTCCAAGATTAATTAGAGAAATGTTTTTGATAATTTTGTGAACATTTATTATAAATTACCAGACGTTGGAAATCAGATTCTGTCTATTTATTAGCAAACCCTAAACCCTAGACGGTGGTAATGCATGCATATTTTAAACTACAAAATCATATACTCCACGATCAGTACGTAAAGAGAAGACTGGTTTGGTCTTACATAATCTGAGGACTCTTATAAGATTCAAAACCCTAAAAACAATATTATTAATTTTTTTGACGTTGTTGCATGAATCTTAAAACGGTATCTCAACACTAGAAATAATATTATAATATTGTTAATGGGACGCACGAAACAGTGGAAGAACCTGTTTTTAATTTGAAATTTTTAAAACATGTTCTTAAAAAAAATGGTGGAGTTCACCACTGTTTTTTATTAAAAACCCCTTTAAAAATTTCTAATAGAGGTGGTCTAAAAGACGTGGAAGACAGAAGATAGGATGGTCCAAAGTGTCGGGAATCTGATTTGGCAAGCTGTCAATTGTCGTTATTAGTTAATAATTATCTTTTTGAGAAATTCAATTTACTTTAGTCCGATGATGCTCATGTTCTAACCACCGGTTCCACATACAAACAAGTCTCCCTGTTCAAAGTTGTCCTTTCTCCACTGTTCATCGTACGTTCTGAAAAAGAAACCCTTTCATCAATCAAACCTCGTGAAGCTTTTTTTTGTCAACACCTCGTTAATATTCTATAAAAATGCCCAAGATAATTGTTAGCCGTCTGTAGTTGGTAACGTTTTGGAATGTTTGTTTCGCTTGTGGAGACGATAGTAGAACTAGTGCACTATATGTACTGGTGTTTGGCTTTGTTCTAAGCCGACATTGGAATAGGATCTTGGTAAAACTGAGCACGTGTTTCACTGCTCCGCTACTTCGTGAAGCTCTCTATTTTGGTGCAGGATATAGGTGCATGTGTTATTAAAATTTCTATTCATAGACGTTGGAAAGTCAAGTGTTTTATTGTTACGTTCTGACAACAAATGCCACACAGTCTAAGTAAAAAAAAACAAAACAAAAACAAAAACAAATGCTACACAGTTGAAGTGTTGAAAAATTACCTATTGATTTTGTTTCCATTGATTTTATATATTCTCTATGACCAATTTAGATAAGTAAACAATTTGAAATCACAAATTTGTAATACCTAAGGGCATCACTAACCCAAGAAACCCTCTTGGGTTTCTTATTTTTTTATTTTTTTTTTACTTTTTTTTAAAGTGAACCAATCGTGAGTCGGCACGTGTCAGTGAGACCCGTGAACAGTGTAAGAAACCCATAAAAACCGGTTTTTAATTTATAGTTTTTGTAACCGATCCTTACATTGTTCATGGGTCCCACGGTTTAAGAAACCCACCTAAGAACCCCCATTAATCATGCTCTAAGCTATTCATTTTTAACGCCAAACTCTTCTATTAAATTAGAGGCCTAATGGGTTTAAAAGATTACAACCAGAAATGCACTAAACAGTAAGACGACAAAATAAAAGCATTACAACATGATAACTAATAGGAGTAGCAAAAGAGAGAACACATTGAAATCGAATTTATGAAATATCCAATCAATGGGGTTTGAGAAGCGATTGAAAATCGTCTCTGACGATGACGTGATTCCAGAACCGTAGCCAAATATAGCATGAAAGTTTCAATGTATATGAAGTGACAGTAGGAGACCCCTTGCGAGCCCATTTGAAACTGGGATTAATTAGGGCTGTAGCTATTCATTTTCTTTAATATTTATTTATCCTTAACCAAAAACATGATTATTCTTTTTTAAAAAGAACCTTACAACTTAATTAGTTGCATGAAAATTCGTTTTATAATTCGTTTCTTATTTTAGAAACGTTTTGGAATTTTTTGAGCTTTTACTCAATGATGTTTAAATGATATATTAGTGACAAGATTTAACAAAAATATATAAAAAGAAAAACAAGAAAATATAATTAATTTGCTACAACCTTCCGTTTTTGAAACACAAATTTGCTACAACCTTCCTAAAACATTGCAAAAAGAATATTGCTACTACAGCTAATAACTCATCTTTTGTTAGTTTTGGGCTGTGAGTGTTTTGAGGAAAAATAAAGTATGCTTGGTTTAAGTTCGAGGTGACTGTAAAAAAAAATTTGGCTGCAAAAGCATTCTAGTGACTAACCAATCGCCTCATGTTTTTTCGTCGAACAAAAAAATTATTTCAATTGAATATTGTTATTATGTTGTTGTTAGGGCATATTTAACCTAAGAAACTCAAGTGGATTTTTTATTTTTATTTTATTTTTTATTTTTGTAAAGTGAACCAATCGCGAGTCGTCACATGTTAGTGGGGTTCGTGAACAGTGTAAAAACCCAATAAAAATCAGTTTTTAATTTATAATTTTTATAACCGACTTTTACACTGTTCATAAGTCTCACGCCTTAAAAAAAAACCCCTTAAAAATTCCCTTTAATCATGGTCTTAAATACACCACTACATCATTGGTTTGAAGGAAAATTTACTAACACCACCCCTAAACTGGAAAAGGACGTTTTCTCGTACACTTCCTTTTGTGGTGGGAAAACACAGCACGTTTGTTGTTAGTTGTCAAAAGGGCTTATTTGTGAAATAACCAAGAAAAAAGGGGTAATTGATTTTTTAGAGAAAAGATAGAGAGAGATAAGAAGAGAAAGTGGGAGAGAGGGGGGGGGGGATTTTGGGTATTGGGTGAATTTTGATTTTTTTCTTAGTTAGTAGGTGCAATTTGGGTGAATAAATTATTGCATATATATAAATACAAATAAATCTAAAGATGATGAAATCAATTCAATAATTGTACAATGACATGATTTTGATTGTTCTATCACAAATAAATCTAAAGTTGATAAAATCAATTCAATAATTACATAATGACATGATTGTTATTTTTTTTAACGGTCACATGCTATGACGGTGAGACTTGTCTATAAATGTAAGCCTTTTTTTGGCAATGCATAAAAATCTAAATCAAAGACATCAATCTGAGCATATGTTTATTTATGGGCTTCATATATTACTAAGAATAGACAAATTTGGCAAAACATATCAAAGACTTTAGTCATCGTATCAAAGACTTAGAGCATGTACATTGAAGGTTCATGGGAGAAGTTCACACGAAAATCAAGAAAAAAAAATAATAAAATAACCAAAACCTATGAACCCCTCTCTCCTAAAGTTCATTCCGGTGAACCCCTCTCTCATGAGGTTCAACACGTGGCGGCTCGGGATTGGTCTAATTTTTTTTTTTTTTTTTTTTAAAAAAATCAAAAAGAAAATAAAAAAATTTTAATAATAAAAAAATGATTCAATGAACTCCAAGATGTACATGCTCTTAGAACGTGATTTATTTCATCTCATATTAGGATACAGAAAGCGTTAGAGCATATGCAATGGTGTACTCCACCTTAGAATCCTTAGGATTAGTTTAGTAATATTTTTTTTTTTAAATAATTAAGGATTGTAAGCAAATTTATGTGTCCAATGGTGTTTCTAGATATGGAATCCTTACAAATAGAAAATAATTTTTTTTTAAAGAATTTTTTTTAAATAAAAATTAAAATTTCATAATTGCATAATTAAAATAAGATACAATGACTAAAAAATATAATGATTAAAAAGAAATACAAAAATTTCAAAAAAGATACAATAATTAAAAAAAAACTTTAATCACTCGTTTTTCTTCCTTCAATCAAATGATATTATACATTTTTTTTTGTTTTCAGACAGAGATACATGGCGGGAGGTAGACAAGGTGGTGGTCGGAGAAGAAGCAGGTTACATCTAAGCAACATCTGCGCCTTCAAGTGTCGTAAATCAAGTTTACAAAATCAAACACAAAAGAAAACCCACCCTCTCCTCTTGTGACACGTGTACTAAGGACCAAGTCCTTGGAGACCTTATTTAGGGATTGATCCATAGTAAAGGTAACCAAAATATTATTATTATAATTCATTAATTACTTGATTAACTTCTAAGGATTCCTTAGGGATTGCTGATGCATATGCCCTTAGACCAGGAACCAAGAAAAGAAGAACTGGACCAAAGAAATCACTGAGAAGTTGGATTTATTTCGGATTAAAGAGAGAGCCGGAGAAATAAATAAATAAAATTCCATTTACATAAGAATTATAAGAGCGTCACTATCATTATAAACCGAGATGAGCTTTTTCCCTTACCAAAATAATTAATAAAGGTAAAAAAAGAATATATTTATGAGTAATATCCTAAGATAGTTCTTAAAAAGTTTTTGTCACAAAATAACCTTTAAAGAAGAAAATGATCAAAATAACATTTATTAAAAGGTGTAAATTTACATTTATATCCTTAGGGTTAACTAAACTATACTTAGGGTTTAGAGTTATGGGATGAAGTTTTGGGGGTGAGGTTTAAAATTAAAAAAAAAGTTATTAATTCTTAACAATTAAAAAAGTCTAGTTTGGTCATTTTTGTTCTTGAATGTTATTTTTGTGACAAAAACTTTTAAAAAGGTTATTTTAGAGAGTTGTCTTATGTTTATTGGAGATCTCATAGCAGAAATTCTTAATTTTTCTTAGAGACATTTTTTAACTTTTAACTAAGAAATCTAAGAACCGTCTCTTAAATAAGAGACATAAGAACCGTCTCTTAACCAAATTATGTTAAGAATCTCATCTTAAGAGACCAAGGATAAACATGGCCTTATGTTCAGTTTAAAATTTGATTATTAACATAATTTAACAACCAATATGTTGTAAATAGTGTGAAAGACTTTTAAGAATGTTCAGTTCAAAAAGTAAATTAGGCTTTGTAACATTTATTCAAGGCCCAATAAATTAAACAGATTGGTTTCGGATATTTTTAACTCGGCCCGATAAGTTAATATTTGGCGGCAGTTCTCGGGAAACATAACAGCCAAAGTTTCAAACAGTTTAGGGTTTCCTCAATCGAACAGAGATGGGGAAGAAGACGACAATTGAAGAATCTAAGACCCAATCAGGGGAAGAATCTGGAATCTCCGGTTGCGGATTCCCACGCCGAGGTTTTGAGAAGGAGACGAGTAGGGATGTTGTGGGAAGTGGGTTGGAATCAAAGAGGAGGAAGAGAGATGAGATTGAGAATGAATAAGTACGGGAGCATAGAGAAGAAGAAGATTGGTGAGAAGAGGAAGAAAGTATTTGATACGTTGGTTTGATGATGAGAGTAAGCTTTTTTAGAACTGTTTTAGTTGGGAACTTGCCGTTGAAGATTAAGAAGTAGCTGATCTTGAAGGAGTTTAGTAGATTCGGTGAGGTTAAACCGTGAGGATACGTTCTGTTCCGATTCTTGGAAGCTTGTAAACTGAATAGACTTTCTTATTGAATATGTTCAACATATGATCGTATATATACAACTCTAAAAGACGAGATATTCCTAAAGAGAATTGGAATGATCTCTAACATAATGGAAGTTATCTTATTTTTCAATAATTGAAATATACTATATATGATCCTTATCACAATGTTGACGAATGAAGATTTTGAACTTCCAACTTGGACAACTAGAAATCGAATCGAGAGCAGTGAGTTATATCTGCGAGTTGATCTTTGAGATTAAGCCATCACGAACAGTGACAGTCCAGTTTAGTATGCTGTGTTCTTATGTGATAAAAACAGAATTGGAAGCAATGTGTATTGCAGCATATCACAATAAAATGGCATGGTTGAAGAGAAAGAGACTCCAAGATCTTTAACAACATGAATGATCCACTTGATTTCTCGAATTGCAGCTGCCATTGCACGATATTCGGCTTCGGCTGACGAATGAGACACTATATCTTGTTTCTTTGTTTTCCAGGTAATAGTAAAGCCTCCAAGAAGAAGAACAAATGAGCTGAGGGAGCGAAGAGTTACAGGACACGAGGAGGAAAATGGTTTTATATTGGTTTCAACTTGTGTCTCAAGTATACAACAACAGCTTGTGAGAAAAATGGATTCCACATTGGTTTTATATTGTAATGGTATTTCAACTTGTGCCAAAGCGATAGTTGCTATGGTTTAGCAAGAACAAGCACCCGTTTGTTGCTATTAAAGAGGACAAGAGTAACTGCGATGTGAAGAATTTTCCTGCTATAACAAGAAAAAAAACGATCAACTTGGCCAAAGTTGTAAATGAATGTTAAGAATCTCTTTGGGTCTTTAGGCCTTTAATGGATCAGATGGGCGAAATCAAATATTCAATAACCAAATATGTATCCAAAGAGATAGTAGAATTGGACAGCATCACAAATTCATGAAAACGTAAACAAGTTAAAAAAGTCTATGGACTTTATGTAACTAAAATTCAATAACCTATATAGGCACTATACCAAAAATAAAAATGTTAATACATCCTAAACCTCTACCTTTACAAAAAAAAAAAAACTAAACATCATGAAAATTAAAAGATTTCACTGCTAGAGTTTAATTTTGTCTTAAAGCAACTCCAACATAATCTTTAAAATGGAATAATTCTATAATATAAGAAGATTTTATTTCAATCCCATTATATTTTGGAGTGAAAAATGAAATAATAAACATAAAAAAACATTACTCAATTTATAGAATAAAACCAACTCCATTTTAAGTGGAAATGAAATAAGGTTGAAGCATTTCTTAATTTATATTTTCTTTTCGCCTAAAATATAAAGTAAAATATTAAATAGAATAATATTTTTGATCCATATTTTATTATAAAGTGGAAATGAAATAGAGTTAAAACAGTTTTTAGTTTATATTCCATTTTTGAATAAAATATAATATGAAGTTAAAGATGCCCCTAATACATATCCATCACGATCCAGTAACTAATTATAACAATGGTTAAGAATAAATCATATTCACTATAAATTGCTAATGCTCCGTGATTGGAGGACTTTATACACTTCGTAAAACTTAATTGGCGCCTATATTCTGAATTTTTGTTTTCAGAATTAAAATGTGAATTCGACACTTTATTATGACTGATTGATATGATTACCGTCTATCACCCTCTCAAACTTTTTTCTTCTACAAGACTTTTGACCGCGAAACTCAGTTTTAAATAAAATAATACAAGTTAGGCGCATCCTGGAAAGTTCAAATAATGATAGTCAGAGAAAAACACCATCGTCTAAAATTAAAGGACAAAAAATCAAAATGAGACGAATTTTATGGTAAAACTACAAAATACACACGATGACTGAAACATTGTCGCCAGGTCCTTAAACCAATGTTTTTAACATCGAACCGGCAACCGAAACCGGAGAAATGTGGTCTAACTGGATTTAGTTATTTTCACCGTCATTTGTAGATTGGTTATAAAACCTTGAACAAGTTTAACGGTGGAAGTTTAAATATCTCCAAAAAAATATTTAAAAAACATATTACATATTGTTAGATAAAAGGAAAATTAATTTATGAAATAAAAGTTATTTGCCAATTGAAATTCAAAATTTTATATTTAACAATCGAACTTGATTAGAAACTGGTTTAATGGTTCGGCAGTTTCTAGCTTTTTACTGATTTGGTGTGGGTTTTAGTCTGTTCGATTTTTCTTCGGTTTAACCATCAACCTAACTTGACTATGTCTCAGGTTGAACACGGTTCGACCATCGGCTTGGTCCGGTTTTAAAAACAACGACTTAACTACTATCTTAATCTAGTATAAGATTTAAATTTATAAGAAATGATGTAAGTATACATACTTATGTGTACGAAAACCAATCAATCTGATTTTAATCTAGAACTCAAACACAAACCAATTTAATATGGTAAAGAATCTTAATCAATTAAATATAGGGCAATGAACCTTAGACAAAGTGAAACCAAACAGGGAAACAAAAACAAACAAAATTTCTTTAAAACTAATGAATGATATGATTGAAACCAAAGCCAACTCCAAACTATATAAAGCACAAGAACCCGAGAGTGCACCAAAATGCAGAAAAATAAAACAAACCATATATATATGCAGATATATGATATTTACATATGCTTATGAGTTATCATCTGCTTCTTTAGTCATGCTTGGCTCCTTGTATGCCACCAGCAGCTAAATTTTCTAACCAAAATTGATACCCACTTGTGGCATACAGGGAGCCAGGCATGACGACACATAAATATATATACGTATATGTATGGAGTAGTAGCATAGTAAAACCTCTACGGATGAACGTTTGAACACCATCTTAATTTTTTTGAGCTTTACTTGAAGAATAAGAATCTTTGTTTATTACTGTTTGGAAGAGGATAGAAAGTAGAGAGATGTATTGAAGGTATTTGGTTGAAGAGGAACTTGGGGCACAAATATATAAAGGAGAAAGAAACTACAGAGCTAATCATGATGTTGCCAAATTAAAAGAATTCAAAAACATGAACAAAGTTAGGTTCCATTTGTTAATTAATTTAATGTGAATATAGATGAAAAAAATAATTAAAAGAGGACCCATTTATTCACTTTCCTTAAAGGCTTCTCTTTTTCAAAATTTGTCATTTATTGAGAAGTAAGTCATGTAAAAAAATTTGGTTTCAAACACACAATAAAAAGACAAAGTTAATGGATATAGTCATGTTTTTCCTAATTTAAAATTCTTAGCATTAAACACCTATATATTTTCCCTCTGTATTTAAAAGATTGATACTTAATAATTCGTACACATCTTAATAAAAATAAAATATATTTTTTTATCTATTGATTTTTAGTTTTGTTTTAACTTTTGTTTGCTTCCCAATAAAGTTATACCACTCATACTTTATATTTTGATTTATATTTTATTTTTAAAACAAAATTTATTAATTAGAATCTAAAACAATATCAGTCTTTCAAATACAAATATAAAAGTTAAAACATCAACTTTTTTGTATGCGAAGTGAGTATTTTTTTTGTATATTTTAAATAAAACTATAGAGTATTAAAGATAATAAAGACTACATTGCATGCAAACCGATTGGGTTACTTTTAAATAGTTAAATGTTTATTGGAGAATTTAACAAAGAATTTCATATCATAAGGGCCATATATCAATCAATCATCTTCATCAATCATCACCACAAAGGACCTACGTTTTCATTCTAATCCAAAACTTTAGCTTTGGACAATTGAGAATGATACCCCGTTAGGTCTTGCTTTGTTTTTTTGTTTGTTTTAAGTTCGATAGAGTATGTGTTTCAGCGTTTGTATTAACGTTTACAAGTGAAAATAATGTGTTTATCTTGGGAAGTTGCAAAATCAAACGTGAAAAGCAAAATAGAAGACCAAAGGAACGTTCACGTTTTGCTTTATACTTGATTTTAACCCTGGAACTTGTATATGGCATCTGATATATTAGAAACATAATCTATTCGTAGATGATAACTTACACACAAATGGACTTTAAGATATTATATATCATATTTTATATATAACGAAGAGAATTCAACTTAAAAGTCTCTAAAGCTTATAATCGATTCTTTTGTAAAAGACTAGATTTTCTTGTCTTTTCTTTTTAAAATTTGCATGGGTTTTGTTGGCTTCTTTCGCTTTTGCTTTTCACAATAAAGACGCTTTTAAAAAAATAGGATTATTTAAAAAAACATTAAGTTCTTTCCCCTGACCGAATATATCACCGCCAACTCATGTGAATTATTTTGCTTTTCTTTGATTTTTGGGATTAGAATTTTACCTAGACTTAATGGACTGGATCGGCCCATATAGAACCAACAAAACCGGATCAAGATGGGACTTGTGTTTTTTTTTTCAACATTTTGATTTCATTGATAAATTAGTAGAAAGTACAAAATGTTTAGCTAGTTACATCAAGAGATTACATAGTTTTGATTATTGGTCCTGGCTTTATGGCTAGTTGATCGGCAAAATGCATATAGTTTCTCGGTACATAGCAAAAGGTGTAGTGATTCTAATTTGAAATATTGCAAATGTCTTGGATTAAGGGAGTTGAATCATTAATGCAGAGATGTTAAATGACTCGTGTGCCTGAAGTTGATGTAGACTCTTAATCAATACATTGCAATCGTTTATGAATTCTACCTTCTTGTACGAGAGTTTGATCATCTGCTGAACAGCTAAAAGCCTAGCTAAAGCCTTTGCTACCAATGGTGAGTTTGCAGATTGATTGTTGAGCTTCCTTGGATCCGGAGAGTGCCTTCTCTACTGTGTAAGGACCATCCAATGCCAACTTTCTCGGTTGGTGATCTCCAAGACGTATCTACAATGCAATAGTCTATTATACATGGTGGAATAATTTATTGGATAGGCTTGATGTTGATGAGGGTTATGAAGAACTTTTCTGCCAAAACCTTCTTCTCCAACAAAGCTGCATTAATCACATGAACAATATGATCTCTTTTGTTTACAAAAGAAGTTTATTTCGTATTTTCTAGATTCTCCATCCAAAGAATAATGTTGGAAGACTGTTATGTGGATCACCAATAGTTTGACTAGTTAATTCATGCAAGGTATGCAAGAAGTTGTCAACATGATACAGCCTATGGATGGGATTGTTTAACCGGTAACTTATCCAAATTCTGATGAATCTCCGACCATATTCCATCTTTGTTTTGCATCTCCGATCAATACAATCTTATTTCACTACATACACTTCCTTAAACGACTCCGAGTTTCGAAGCTTCATGATTCTTCAAAAATGTCTTGATAAGATTCCTTATAAAGATCAAAACATTGTTCCTACTGTATCATTGCTACAAGACAGAAACATAAACGGTGAAGGTCGTGAGCATTTGACTTTGGGTGCTTTTGCTGATCCATTTGAGCTTCGTAATCATCAGCATCGCAGGTTAAAGATCAATTAACGAAAACAATGATCCGTAATTCACTCGCTGTAACACTTTCAGCCAGGTGTCTTTACTTCATTGGCTCTCTTCCTTTCCCGCGTAAATAACTAACAACCCCTTCAAACAAACCACTCCCTTCTCGCCACGTGTCTTTTGAGCTACCTACATTCATATCAAATAGGTATGTCGTGGAAATCAGTTTTACAGATAATTAAAAAATGACGAAAATCACGTGAAGATTCCTTTATATTCCCGGTATCAGGTTAAAGTTTATCACTTGGTCTAGGGTTGATAAGGTTACTGTTATATCTTGTTTGGATCAAGATGGTTATCTGCAATGTGGAGTTCTGAGAGCCAGACTTGTTTCATGTGCTCTCAAGACATGTACCAAACCAGAGACATGAGACCAGAGAAGATGTTTGGTTTTGTCCATCGGCGGATCTACGACCGAAACAATACAAGTTCCTGCCTGCAAACAATAGGAAGATCACTAAACGAATAGAGACATGTGGAAGATTGTTGGTATCACCAACCTTTTTGACTCCACAACTTGTGCCCACTGTTCCCGGAGGTTATCTACTTCATCACTATAGCAAGAAACATGATTCATTATAATCAGACTAACAAAAAAAAGTCAAACTCTTTGCTCTGCATCATCAAGGACAACATAAACCGTCTTCATCAACATCTCTGATAACAAACTAGTACCTAGATGAAAGAGCAGGCTCTAAAGGAGTATAAGACAAACAGTTTAAAAAGTTGATGCTTGGCCGGTTCATCTAAACCAATTGGTTTACTCATATTATCTTTGAAACCATCCCAATGTTTTAAGACGTGTATCTGATTCTTTACACTTAATACTCATATTATACTGCCTCCATTTTAATTTAGTTTTCGTTGTAGAGTTAAATTTTCTTTTAAAATAAGTGTTTTTGATGATTTTAATACAAAATTATTAATTTTATATGATATTCTATTTTTATTGATTAAAATGTAGGTAAGTTTATTGGTAATGATGTTTTTATTTTAAAAATATATAAAATTAAATATTTTTTTAATTTGTGTGTAAAAATTAAAAAAAAAATTAAAATGAAACGGATGTAGTAATATATAGAAGATGAGACGAGTGTTACAAAAATGCTAAAGAGAAAGCTAAAGTGACTCAGGAAGTTCAAGAGAAGAAGAAAGTGGGTAATGAAGTAGCTAGTCTTCATTTGTCTAAATCACCACAAGCTTTAGACTACTCAAAACAAGATTCATAACTCTTTGAAACGCAACATACGAAACATCAAAGAGTCATGACAACCTTAGGATACATATATGAATCTTACTCCCCACGTTTTATGGAACATAGAAGCTAACATTTTAGGACACTGGTGAGAATGTTGAAAATGAAAATCTTTTTGTTGATTTTTTGTCTTGATTCTCCCTTTCCAAAAATGGTGAGAATGTTGAACGTTAAACCTTCTTTTCTTTGATAAGGATGATGATGATAATAATTATGACTACGACTATGGTGATGATAAGTGAAATTGGTCAATATAAATTTTGTAAGAAAATTAATAATTGTTTAGAATGTACTGTTTTCAACGTAGACTAAAAATAGATAACAGATTAACCCATTTGACCCAAAATAAAGATAATACAACTATTAATTACTTTCAACACCTGTTATTTACAATCAACAGATGTTAATTACATTCGACACATGTTAGTTACATTCAACATCTGTTGTTACATTCAACATCAGTTATCTTTTGTTGGTTTGCAGAGTTAATTAGATATAGTTGACTCAGAAAAGATATACATAAAATATGGTTACTAATAAATAGATAAAATTGAATTAGAATAAATTTCCATTAATAGCATCAAAAGTTTTCTATAAATTAGTGAATGATGTTGTATCAAATCAGTAACAAAAACATTTTTGTGAATCCTAAGAAGAAGAAAAACAATGAAGGCCTCAATTTTCTTCATTGCTGCATTGCTTATTCTCTCGTGTAAGTTATATTTTTTTGAAGAATACATATATAGAAATGCAAATATTTATATATACATGACTTAATTATAGGTTCATCATCAATGATAATGGGAGTTAATTATCACGAAGACCACTGCCATGACTACAGAGATTGTGAAATATGGTGCAAACAATATGTTCCCGAACCTAAATGTATAAACCATATTTGCGATTGTAAACCTCCACCTTCGACCTCTCGAAGAGCTCTCAATGTCATCTGATTTTTCAAAATTAGATAATTAAATATGATGATGATGTATCCATCAAAATAAAGCTCTTCCACTCTTATTATATGGAGTTGGTGTTTGTGTCTTCCTATCTGAATCACTAAAAGTTCGTACAAATACTAGACCTAGACGTAATATTCACGGTATGTGACAGTTGATTTTCTTTAAAGTTAATATATTAGAATTGGCTAACAAGTATTTACTCTAAGGAGTATACCAACGATATTCAAACACTCGGACTGTCAATTCGGCTGTAATTTACACTATTTGCATTATTTGTTAGTTCAGCAAAATTATTATTTTGTGTAAATTGTTACTGAAACATTGAATCATGGTTTAGAGAGGATTGCTTTTTTTTTCTTTCTCAAATTTCCTTATATTTTGTCTAGCATTTACAAATACTATCTGAAGCTTATTAGATTTAATCATTTGTGTAATTTTTTTCAAAATTCTAGCTTATTAAAAATTATGGTAAAATCTACAAAATAGCATGTGATGGGAATTGAAAAAATTTGTAGTTAAAAACAATGAGTGCAGACACCTGTTTAGATTGTCTACTTGACTAATTCTATGTTCAAATACTTACAAATTTGAAGAGTAATAAGAATCTGCAGTGACATAATAGTATACCAATGTTAACTGATAATATCATACCATAATATGTAAGAAAAGGATATTATGGTATACCTTAAGGCCGTCAAAGGAACCTGGTTCCGTTTATTAAAGTACATGTTTTACACCCTTATGATTACTTAATTTTCAGTTTCAGAGATTACGTTGGACCTAGTAACGTGATTTTATTGTGTATACTCCATTGTGAGAGTATATTCTAAATCACGAAGATATTTTTTATGATCATAAAGTTCTGAGCCAAGACCAAAATCTATAAGTGTAGTTTCCACTCAAATGCCATTTGATTATGCGACTTTATATTTTGTCTTAGGGCTTTTCTAATCGAGTTAGTAGACTTTAATCTACCTAAAATATTTCCAGGTTTAAATGGATCTCTGATTCTTTTAGTTCAAAGAAGCTTGTATGTTAGTTTTTTTTTTTTAAGTTCGAACCTGCCATCTCAAAAAGTAGTTAGGCCTTGCACATAGGCATAAGCATCTCGGGTATCGGTTTGATTCAATTCATATATTTCAGATAAAAGGCTAGAATATCTATTTGACTTATTTTCGGTTTGAGTTCGGTTCGTATAGTAAAATAACCTGAAAAAATTAGTTCCGGTTCGATTATTACAGATAATCAGATTTAGGTAAATTATCGGGTATTTCAAGTAAATTATCAAACAATTAAGATGATTTAAAAATATCGCAGATAATTCAAATTATTTTGAGTAATTCAGATATATAGATACTTTTGAATACTTTTGAGTAATTTTGGTTAGTGTGAATACTTTTTTAATAATTTAATTTTAAATACTTTCAGATATTTTTAATAGTTTATGAATTATATATGGTTGTGTTACATGTATATATAATTAATATTTTTATATTTATATATATATATATATATATGTTTGATTTTCGGTTTAGTTTCTTTCCTATTTGATTATTTTGAATATAAAAAATACATGAATTGTTCAGATATTTGAAAGTTTTGATTTGATTCCGATCCGAGTATTCGGTTTGATTCTGATCTGAGTCACGATTTTGGTTTTTGGCCACACCCACTTGCAAGTATCTAGGAATATCATTCTTTTTCAAATAAAACATATAAGTTTCTACATACTTTACCACTTACCAATAAAGTATAATAAACAGAAATATAAACTGAATAATACAGACTAAATGTATATGAAACATTGTAATTTTAAAAAAAGAATTCTATAAATGTTCTCTAATAAAACGGAATAGATTTTAAAAAGAATTTGTTTGTTTTGGGCTTTGACAAACAAATAATGCAACACTTGTGAGTCTGTGACAGAAGAACAATTGGAGTGTACAGAACGCACGCGGTTAACGCGTGGTGAATATATTTTTGACTGAAAGTTGAAAAACGTTTTGACTTATGGACATGTTGCTTACTTCGAGGCAAAACGTACGGATTCCCAATAATATAACTCCACGTGGGAAGACGGAGAAGTTAACAGAAAAGTTAGACGAGCGTTTTTTTCATCCGTTACATTACGCCAATTAACGCCGTGAAAACAAAAAGTCTGCCGTTTACCCTTCTGGTCCGGTAAGTATTTAATGAGAAATTTACTCCTCCATTTATTGCAAAGGGAAAAAAACTCAGAAGAAGAAAAAATTTAGAGAGAGAAAGTGAGTAAACTCCAAAATCTCTAGAGAGCATAGAGAGAGAATATCATTCTTTTTTCTTTTTTTCTCTGAAGGTAAAGAAGGTGAGAAAACAAGAGAAAGTGAAAGAAAATCTATATAAAAATGTCAAAAGATAGTGTATTATATTTATCTAGTTTGTGTTGTGTGTTCTTTGGATGCATTTTTTTCTTCTCTTATTTTTTCAATATTTATTACAAGTTCAATCCAAAATGTTACAACATAAACTATATCCAGAAGAATCCTTATTTTTCTCATGAATGTTCAGATAGTGTTTTGATTATTTTTATTAGTTGGACTTGGACCAGTATTTTCTTGATTTAAAGAAAAAAATAAATTTACCAGCAATAAATGTTTTTATCAGTTACGTTTTCTGTATTTAATTTTAAATATTTTCTAAACTACGAAACGTTTTAGCTATATCTCAATTCTGAGATTTCAACAAATATTTCTGCATTTCCATGCACTGATTCTCCCTTTTGAACCTTCACTTCTTCTAGATTTCAAAGAAAAACCCTAAGTAAGATCTTTAATTTGTAGTAATTATTTTTCTTGGCTGCTCTTGCAAGTGATGTTGACAATAGGAGAAGGAAGTGTGATGACATCAGATAACAGATTTGCTTCGCCTCCTCCTCCTCCTTCTTCTTCTCCGGCAACAATCCAAAACCCTAATTTTAATTTCATGCCTTTCAACTCATTTTCCTCTATTATCCCGGTTTGTTCCTAATTAATTTCTCTTATTTTGTTAAAGTTTTTTTTTGTAACACTTAAGTTGAAGTTTTTTCTCAAAGTGTTAATTAATGAGTTTTTTTTTGTTAGAAGGAAGAGCATGGAATGATGAGTATGATGATGATGATGGGAGATGGAACAGTAGAGGAAATGATGGATAACGGGTCAGTGGGTGGGTCATTCGGGTCGGGTAGTGAACAAGCAGAAGATCCAAAGTCCGGGACTGAGTTTGATGTTAATGAACTACGAGACGATGAACAACCTCCCCCTGCTAAGAAGAAACGTTACCACAGACATACTGATCATCAGATCCAAGAAATGGAGGCGTAAGTTTTGTATCTTTTTTGGTTTCCAAAATTTTTTATGAACCAAACCGAAAACCGGAACTATCTCGGCTAGCTAGGTTTATAATAGTTTGGTTTTAGACTTTTAGTTTCGGTCTAAAGTCGAATTTTTAAGTCGAATTTTTTTATATAAGAAGTCTATTTTAATCTGGATTAAAAGGTTTTCGGTTTTTATTATGGGTTTTAATTAATTTTTGAGAACTTTTCTAGTTTGAAAATATATGAACCGTACCTAAGTTGAAACTAGTTATGCTATATATATAAGTTTGAATAGCATTGTATATGAGCTGAAGTATTGTGAAATTCTTGGTTTTAAAAGTACAAATTACTTGAATATGGGTTTAAATTTTTTTAGTCTAGGACCCTAGGCAAGTGTAAGGGATTAGTAAAACTGATTTTGTTTGACCAAAAAAAAGTAAAACTGATTTTGTAGGATTAGTAAAAATCAATAGTAAAAAAAGTTTTACTATTAGTAAGTATATGGGATTAGCCTTGGTTTAAAATAATTAAATTTATTATATTTGGTTCTGTGTTTTCTAAAGGCTTCCTTGATTGCATAGGTGTATAAGTTTTTTTCTTTTAGTCTAGGCAAGTGTTTTTGAGAATAGAAAAACATCTAAACAGAAATAAGATTTGATTTTAATAGTTTTTAAATAGATACTATATTTTGGTTCGATTTTACTAAACTCGAATACACCTCGTACGTTTTGTGAATGTCGATCTCATGATTGGAGTCTCGGAATTGACTTAGGATTTAAATAGTGATTACTATTAAATCTTTTGTAGATTGTTTAAAGAAAACCCTCATCCAGACGACAAGCAAAGACAGAGATTAAGTCATGAACTTGGTCTCAAGCCTCGACAAGTCAAGTTCTGGTTCCAAAATAGGCGTACCCAAATGAAGGTAACTATATTATTAATTGCACTTTCATTTAATCATATTCTCAATGAGTCATGTATATTCTTTGTCAGATTTATTAGATAACTTAATCTTAAACTTACTAGATGATACTTTCAAAACTAAGCATGAAAGTTTCAAAACAATATATAACAATAAGAAAATTATGAAACCTTAAGTTCATAATACTTAATAATTCAAGTTGTGCTATATATATGTCTGTGTGTTCATATAAAAGTTAAAAGTATAATGAAAAATCTTCTTTATATATAGGCACAACAAGACCGAGCGGAAAATGTGATGTTAAGGGCAGATAACGATAACCTCAAGTTGGAGAATTCACAACTTCAGGCGGAGCTACGGTGCCTCTCGTGTCCTACTTGCGGCGGTCCCTCCGCCCTCGGTGACATTCCTTTCAACGAACTCCACATTGAGAACTGTCGCCTCCGTGAAGAGGTATATATTTCTAACCATTTTAAGTTGGTTTTGACAGATTCAAAAACAATTTATACGTTATTTAAATGCCGTACTACATATTAAATTAGATTAGGAATACTAAATATGATACATATTGATTTGTGTGTGTGAAACAGCTTGATCGTCTATGCTCTATAGCTTCAAGATACACAGACCGTCCAATGCAATCCATGCCATTGATCAATCCTGCTCAGGAGTTTCCACAACATCAACCTTCATTGGAGTTAGATATGAGCACTTACGCTGGAAACTTTCCAGAACATCCTTGTCCAGACATGATGTCGCTTCCTCCACAAGACACTGCTTGTTTCTTCCCAAATCAAACTAATAACACCAGCAAAAATAACAACATGCTACTTGCAGATGAAGAAAAGGTTATGGCTATGGAATTCGCTGTCTCTTGCGTCCAAGAACTCACTAAAATGTGTGACATGGGAGAGCCTTTGTGGGTCAAGAAGAAATCCGACAAGATCGGTGGCGAGATTTTGTGTCTGAACGAGGAAGAGTACATGAGGTTGTTCCCATGGCCAATGGAGAATCATAACAACAAAGGAGAGTTTCGTAGAGAAGCTTCAAAGGCAAACGCAGTTGTCATCATGAATAGTATAACGCTTCTTGACGCGTTTTTAAACGCTGTAAGTAGTATACTATTCACAAACGCCTTTGTTTTTTTTAACATTCTTGATTAATCGGTGCATGTTTATATTGTAGGATAAGTGGTCGGAGATGTTCTGCTCAATAGTGGCTAGGGCCAAAACGGTTCAGATAATTTCATCTGGTGTTTCTGGAGCTAGTGGTTCTCTTCTACTGGTAATTTAGTAACTAAGGAGAATAATTAAACGTGACATAGCTTTCTAACTCAGTCTATGTTGTTATGTTTTAGATGTATGCAGAGTTACAAGTACTATCTCCATTGGTTCCAACTCGGGAAGCTTATTTTCTACGTTATGTGGAACAAAATGCTGAGAACGGGAACTGGGCAATCGTAGACTTCCCGATAGACAGCTTCCACGACCAAAACACTCCTCATGAGTATAAGAGAAAACCTTCAGGCTGCATCATTCAAGACATGCCTAATGGATACTCACAAGTCAAGTGGGTCGAGCACGTGGAGGTGGTCGAGAGGCACGTGCACGAGACATTCTCTGACTATGTGAAAAGCGGTATGGCTTTTGGAGCTAGCCGTTGGGTGGACGTGTTGGAGAGGCAATGCGAGAGGATGGCTAGTCTAATGGCTAGAAACATAACCGATCTTGGAGGTTAGTAATCTAAACCATAAACCCTAAAACCGAACATCACTAAAGCTTCTGTTTTTTATTACAGTGATTAGATCACCAGAAGCGAGGAGGAACATGATGAGGTTATCACAAAGGATGATGAAAACATTCTGTGTGAATATAAGCACTTCGTACGGACAGTCATGGACCGCACTGTCTGAAACTACCAAAGACACTGTGAGAATCACGACAAGGAAAGTGTGTGAGCCTGGACAGCCTACTGGAGTTGTTCTTGTGGCTGTCTCGACAACTTGGCTTCCTTTTTCTCACTTCAAAGTCTTTGATCTTCTCCGTGATCAACATAAACACTCTCTGTTGGAGGTTTTGTTCAATGGAAACTCACCTCATGAAGTTGCTCATATAGCTAATGGTTCACATCATGGAAACTGCATCTCTCTTCTTCGTATCAATGTAAGTTCAAAACATCTAAACCCTAATTCAAGATACCACAAAAAAATCTTGAATTTTCCGTATGTAGTTCGCTCGAGTAGAGAGATCTCTAGTCATCGTGTCCAAAGTTTACAATTCGAATGACCGCTGAGATGAAATTAATATTATATTATGTGGTTTCGGACCGGACTTTTGTGTGTGTTTACTTGCAGGTAGCAAGCAATTCATGGCATAACGTGGAGCTGATGCTTCAAGAGAGCAGTATCGATAACTCCGGCGGCATGATCGTGTACTCCTCCGTGGACGTTGACTCAATCCAGCATGTGATGAACGGTGAAGATCCTTCGAGTATTCCCCTTTTGCCCCTTGGGTTCTCCGTCGTCCCCGTGAACCCTCCTGGTGAGGTCGAGGGTGTTTCTGTCAGCTCGCATCCTCCACCGTCGTGTCTTCTCACAGTGGGGATTCAGGTCTTGGCGAGCAACGTCCTAACCGCGAAACCGAATCTCTCCACTGTTTCAACCATCAACAACCACCTTTGCTCCATAGTGAATCAGATCACTTCCGTCCTTAGCAGCACCATTTCACCGACCCTCGCATCTTCAGCCAAACAAGAGGTTAACTAATGACCAAATTACACATAAACCTCTTTGTCTGAGAGGAGGTTCAGAAGTAATTTGGTTATGACTTCGAGTGTAGTTTGGTTAATATTCTAAGACATTTTTAGGTAAAATCCGGTTTATGTAAGGGTAAAAAGGGAAATTAGATCGTAATTTCAGTATTTTGGGAAAGTCAAAATGGTTCTGAAGACTAGAAGGGCTGAGAAAGTCAAGAACGCACCAGGTAGGTCTCGTGAACCAAATTATCGGTCGGCCCGGTCTCTGGTTTAAGGGAAAAATGTAGCTGGTTCGGGTATTGACTTTCTACTCCTTTGAAATACTTTTGGCTTATTTGCAATCTAAATATGCTACCTTCTTTTTTATATTTTTGGCTTTTCGTAATTAATGCTTCGGTCTTTTCAATGATTTACTATTAAAATCGAATATAGAATGACTTATATTACCAAATGTGGCTAAACATAATAATTGCTGGTTGGTGTGTCATTTGAATTAATTTGTTTTAGATTGTTATTATCTGGCGAAAATGACAGAGCATACCATGATTAACTCGGTGTTTATAAGAATCCAGTTAGAAAAAGTTCTTAGAGCAGGTTCATTGAGGGTCTCTTAACAGAGGTTCTTAATTTTTTTAAAATACGTTTCTTAACTTTTAACTAAGAAAACCTAAGAGACGTCTCTTAAATAAGAGTATTAAGAGCCGTCTCTTAACAAAAAAAAATTTTAAAAAAAAAGAAAGTCAAATTTAGTTAAGAACCTCATTCTAAGAGACGCTGATAAACATGGTCTATACGTTCGGTTTTATTTCATGTCCATGGTCAAGTTTAAAAGTTGCGTGATGTGGTGTGATAATGCATATAGTAAAATTTGGATGATATGTATAAGCATCCATTATAATAAATAATAAACTATTTATCATTTTTTGAACGAAAACACCTTATTTCATTAATAAAACATTAAAACATGTAACGAATTACAAACAACAAATAAGAATAGAATAAAACAAGAAAATTGAAATTACAAGAAATTTTGAAACAATTAAGAACAATATTTTAATGATAACTTAGACTCTCAATTTGAAAACGTGCTATCTCTAAGCACATTGGAAACGAGATGGAACCTTGGTACCACACTGGTTAAAGAGAACATTCAGTGAAATAGGAAGATTGAGATTAATAAGGCCAAGGACATTAGCCTTCAAGGTGGTGCAGAGACAGACCCCGGCATCGAGATTAACTAGACCTTGGATAAGGCCGCAACATTCTTCCTTTTGTGGTAGAGAAACCTTAACCAAATTCAACACGTTGGCACATACCTTGATTTTAAGAGCATCTGCACAAGTTGGTTTGCCGTAAGGGGACGACGGTGAGGGCTTCTTGGTGGGGCTTTTGGACGGTGGTGGTGGACAAGTGGCGGAAGTCGAGCTGACCAGCATGAAGAAGATGACATTCAAAACAAGGAGAAGAGCAATCTTAGAGTAAGCCATTGATGAAGGAGTGATAGCTTTAAGGGTTTTCTCTTAGAAAGTTGTCTCTCTTTCTTTATCAAGCTTGTGATGTTGTGTGGAGAATATGGAGAGTGTGATAAGGCTTTTATAGGCGAAGATTTAGATCGGCTAATGTGTTTTTAATTACAATTTGACGAGTGGTAACGAATGATATTATAAGTTCGATGAACTGTCCACGTGAAGGATTAATAATATTCGATAGTATTATTATTATAATCTAACAAACTGTCATGACATAAGGATAATTAGTCGTTACATGTAGCATGCATGAAATATTAAATTAGTACGTTCAATACATATACAAGGCTCATAACTTATACTAATAAATAATCTGAATAAAATGACAAGTATTATTTTTACTTATATGTGACTGTGATTCCGTTTTATTACAAATAGCAGATAAAACTAAAAATAAAAACTACAATGTCAGTCAAATATTATAGAAAATACAATTTCTTAAAGTTGAGTAAAACACAAAAACATAGAACGTGAGTTTACTAAAAGAGTAATATAATCGAAGAATGTAGTATTGAGTCTATTGAGGCATGGGAAGAAGCCACAGTGAAAACATTAGTCTGAGTCTCGTAGAATTTAGATTGCCGAAAGCCCTTCTCCATTAGATTGGTCCACACTCTGCGCAGCTTTGCTAGGTTTCCAATCTTGGGTGCAGCACAAGAACCCGATCATCTTTGCTCCATAGTCATTTGAATCACCTCTGTTCTTAGCGGCACCAACTTTCGGTTATCCGCCGCAGCCAACAACAGTTCAACTTGTGATCGAATTACCGCTAAACCTGTGCGCTTTTTGAATCTCAAAGTAGCCTAGAGTAGGAAGATGGTAATTCAAGAACATTTAGAAGTATTCAGTTACGACTTATAGTACCAAATGTTTTTCAAAATATGACTTCGTATCATTTATCCCTCAAAATAAAGTTTGAATCATATTTTTCCATGAATATAAAGTTTCTTCCATATTTTTCTACGAATATAAAGATCAAAATCGAAAAACACATAAAATCGGTTTATATTGGTTTAATGTTTTTAAGCAAACCAACAATTTTAGGGTTTTTGATTAAAATTGATATACGGTTTTTGTTCTTTCGGGTCTTTTAAATTTTAAAATGTCGGGTTGAATTTTTATTTTGCTCCAAAATTTATTTTTATATATCTGTTTTTGTTTAGTTTTGCTCAATTTATTTTCCGAGATTTAATATTTCAAATTTCATTTATAGAAACCGTGAAAAAACAAGATTGATGAGGAAATAGGTGTCGAACTCTATTCTCAATAAATAGTATGGATAATGCTTTACGAGACATTTGATGTTATACGATAGTAGTCGTGGAGAAATAACTCGTCAACTCAAGATAATTTGATAAGCAATGTAAGCTTTTTTTGGTAATATCTAGTTCATAGTAACAGTAAAATGGTAAATTAATTCATGTTTTCTTTTTGGGAAAGTCAAAATAATTTTTAAAATTAGAAGGCATGCCGTGTGGAACATAACCCGGGGAGCATGTCCAAATAGACCAATAGTGGAGATGTATACAAAATGCAATTTGTGACGAGACAGCCTGGAGCCTGCACAAACAAAAAGATCGAATCAAGTGCGGGCTAAAAACACGAATTGACTTGCCTGTTATTTCTAAGATAAGATTTTCAATAAAATATAAAGATTATGAATAATATAAGAGACGGATGTTTTCTTATAAAGTTTGTTTTTATATCAAAACATTGAACCAATAAAATACGAATGACGAAAAACATAGAAACAACAAGTATCAACAAAACAAATAAAGAAAATGATATTTTATACTCCAAAGTATAAATAAGGCTTTATGTTACTTATAAGTAACTATCTCAACGCCTTAAATCATATGCCTTAATAGGCTTATGGATGATCTTTAACTTTTGTTCTTTGTTATCAATGATTTTTAACTTCTTTAACTCTTGGACACAAATGCTAGATGATAATTAAGAAAGCATATTATAGTTGAATAGTTCAAATGATAGGACTTATAAAATATATTTGTTGATGTTCTACTGTTTTCTATAATTTTTATAGTTTCTCTTTTGAAAAAAGATTTTTCAATCTAGTGCATGTAATTTACACAAGAAAAACTCGTTAAGTATTTTTTTTTGTAAATCACACTTATTCTAAATTGACATTCAGATCATCATATAAGCATTAGAGCATATTTAATTTGAACACCATCACTAATAAGTTGGCGCTCAAAACTGCTTAACTTACGAACTGAGCATGAACATATCTATATACGAATCGCAACCTGCGACACATCAGCCCACAAAATTCATAAATAAACCTAAATCGTTTAGGGTTAGATTACTTAAACGTAGATTGGTCCATCTTACATCCATGCACCATGTTGGTACGTTCTGTGAACCCGATTATCTGTCTAACCGGATAGAAAAAGGTAGCTGGTTCGAGTATTAACTTTTTGGGTTGTTTGACTGCTTTGAAATATTTTGGCTTATTTTCAATTTAATATGCTAACTTCTTTTTATGTTTTTTCGTATTTAATGTTTTGTTCTTCTATGATTTCACATAAACATCGAATATGGGACGACTTATCGGTGGTGAAGATTTAAATATTTGCTGGTTGGGTGTTTATAATTCGTTGAATAAAATTATGCTCCTTAATTAATTTGTTTAGATTGTCAATATCTGGCAACCATGACACAGTATACCATATATGATTAAGTCCGTGCTAATAAGAATTCAATTAGACAAACATTCCTCTAAGTTCGATTTTATTTCATGTGCTTCGTCTAATTAAAAAGGTCCATGGTGTTGTGTGATATTGAATATAAAAATTAGTAGCTATTAGGGCATATTTATTGTAGGGTTCTTAGGTGGGTTCTTAGGTGGGTTCTTAACTTTTTTTAAGAGTCGGTTCTTAGTTTTTAACTAAGAAAAACTAAGAACCGGCTCTTGAATAAGAGTTTTAAGAGTCGGTTCTTAGCCATAAAGTAAAAAAAAAAATGAAAAAAATAAAAAATCAAAAGTTAAAAACCCCACTTAAGAACTCCGCAATAAACATGGCCTTAAACATCCATTAATCAAGAAACTCTAAACTAATAATGGAGAATACTATCAGTCCTTGTATCAGAATTTGACACGCCAGCACTGCTTCTATTCTTCTATTACACTGCTTCTTTTCAGATTTGGTCTAACTTTTATATTAAATTAGTCCATTACAAATTTGGCATTATGACCACTTAATTGGGCAGGGAATCTATTTCATGTGCTTGGTCAAATTTAAAAGTTGCGTGGTATGCAGTGATAATGCATATAATAAAATCTGGATGGTACGTATAAGCATCCATTAAGCAAGTATGATAAATAATAAGCCATTTATCATTTCTTGAACGAAAACAACCTTATTTCATTAATAAAAAACATGTAACGAATTACAAACAATAGATAATAATAGAATAAAACAAGAAAAATTGAAATTACAAGAAATTTTGAAACAAGAACCATATTTTTAATGAATCGATTGAAAAGTGTGCAATTTCTAAGCACATTGGAAACGAGATGGAACATTGGTACCACACTGGTTAAAGAGAGCACTCAGGGAAATAGGAAGATGAAGATTAATAATGCCAAGGACACTAGCCTTCAAGGTGGTGCAGAGACAGAGCCCGGCATCGAGATTAACTAGACCTTGGATAAGGCCACAACATTCTTCCTTTTGTGATAGAGAAACCTTAACCAAATTCAACACGTTGGCACATACCTTGAGTTTAAGAGCATCTTTACAAGTTGGTTTGGGGTAAGGAGACGACGGTGAGGGCTTCTTGCTGGGGCTTTTGGACGGTGGTGGTGGACAAGTGGCGGAAGTCGAGCTGACCAGCATGAAGAAGATGACATTCAAAACAAGGAGAAGAGCAATCTTAGAGTAAGCCATTAATGAAGGAGTGATAGCTTTAAGAGGTTTCTCTCAGAAAGTTATCTCTCTTTCTTTATCAAGCTTGTGATGTTGTGTGGAGAATATGGAGAGAGTGGTAAGGCTTTTATAGCCGAAGATTTAGATCGGCTAATGTGTTTTTAATTTCAATTTGACGAGTGGTAACGAATGATATTATAAGTTCCATGAGCTGTCCACGTGAAGGATTAATATACTCGATAGTATAATTATAATCAACTGATTGATCTTACAAACTGTCAAGACATAAGGATAATTAGTCGTTACATGTAACGTGCATGAAATATAAAATTAGTACGTCAATACATAGACAAGGCTCATAACTTATATTAATAAATAGTCTAATTAAAATGATGAGTATATTGGGAGATTTGAAGTTTACCACTTTTGTTGTACCACATTTCATTTTTACCTTCATTAAAAAGACATTTTCAAAAATACTATTTTTTAAGAGGTAGTTTTTTTTAAAATTAATTAGAATCTTAAATTTTAGATTCCTAAACCCTACACCATTCTTTAACTTTAAACCCTAAGTGTTAGATTAATTAACACAAGGATTATACGTGTGTTTTTTCTTCTTTAAAAACAAGGGTAAAAGTGATTAAGATATTTTTGAAAAATATTACAAGGAAAGTAGTATTTTTGACAATTTCTCGTATATTTATGTGACTGGAAATCGATTTTTTTAGTGTTTTGGATCACAAACAGCAGATAAACTAAAAATAAAAACTACAACAACAATCAAATACTATAATAGAAAATACAACTTCTTAAAGTTGAGCAGAACACAAAAACTTAGGTTAATTAGTGGGTAAACGCAGTCATCAAGAATCCAGTTAGAAAAACATTATTAAGTTTGGTTTCATTTCATGTGCTTGGTCAAATTTAAAAGTTTGGGTGATGTGGTGTGATAATGCATATAGTAAAATTTGGATGGTACGTATGAGATCCATTAACCAAATATATTATAATATTATTTGAAAAGTGAACTTTGTATGTGTCATTTTCACTTTAATTTTTAGATAAGTAAAGTATGATGGTATTTTTAGTAAACTAAAAATATTAAACATAAAACCACTATTATGATTTCCTATTTTTATTTTAATTTTGTTTCATAATATTTTTAGTTTCAGTTTCCTTTTTATTATAAATTTTTCTTAAACTACTAAAATATGGAAATCATATATCATATCAATATAAATAAATTTGATTTCATTTTTATTTAATAATTAACAATGAATATCTTTTTTACAGAAATAAAATTTTAAATATTTTAACTTAAATAATATAATAAATACTAAAAGAAGAAAACCAATAATATTTGTTCTGTTTTGATGAAAATATTAAAAGCAGAAAAATAATATTTTGAATAATATAAATCAACCATCAACAATCAACCATATGCATTATATAATATTTATCATTTAATCTTCTTGTGAATATTAAAAGTTTAGTCTAAACTAAATAACTAATTTAAGAATTAATAAATTATTTTTGTCAATTGATCTAGAAAAATATTTTCTAAAATAATATAATTTTAGTTTATTTTTAATATCTTTATCACAATAATACATAATATTTTTTATATTACGAAATATACTAAAATCTAAAATAAAAAATGAATTACATACAATTAATAACATTTAATATTATTTTAGTTATTTAAAATCCAAATAATTGTAGTGAAAAGTGTAACCTAGTAAACACCAAAAATAAATAAGTGAATCAATCAAATCTTTAAACATAAAATTTCATGTATAACTAAAATAAAATTAGATATTATTTTAAAAAAATATTTACATATGATATATATATATATAAGATAAAAATTTTAAATAAACAAAAAGAATTAATTAATAGAAAAAACGTTGCTGGTTCGAGTATTGACTTTCTAGGTTGTTTGACTGTTACAATTTAATATGCGACTTTCTTTTTATGTTTTGGCTTTCGTATTCAATGTTTGGTCTTCTATGATTTCATATAAAATCGAATATGGGACGACTTATGATACCAAACTTAGCTACACATAATAATTGTCGGTTGGGCGTCTTAAAATATTTGCTGGTCGTCTGTCTTTCAATAAACAAAGTCATGCTCCTTATGTTTTGTTTTAAGAAAAAAAGTCATGGTCCTTAATTAATTTGGTTAGATTGTTAATATCTGGCGATAATGATAGAGTATACCATATGATTAAGTTTGTGCTAATATGAATTCAATTAGACAAAAATTCCTCTGGGTTCGGTTTTATTTCATGTGCTTTGTCAAATTTAAAAGTTCCATGGCATTGTGTGATATTGAATATAAAATTTAGAATTATATGTAAGCATTCATTAGTCAAGACCAATAACAATATTTTTTTTGTATAGAGTGAATTAGAAGCTCAAGCGTTGTTGATACCGCATGGATCTTCCTTCCACTTAATGTTTTTCTCAGTTGTTGATGTATTGTTGATGTATTGTTTGTGATCTTTTGGATTACATTATATGTGATTATTCAAAAAGCTTATGAAATCACTGTCGTACTATTCTTATGGTTTTTTTGTAATATGTACCAATATGTGATTATCCGTGCACATGTGCTGAATGAAATTTATATATTATCAGTTTAATACTAATTTTGATTGTTTATCCATAATATTATAGTCCCCAATCGTATAGTCATGGACTTCAATATAAGGTTGATGAACAAAGTTGTGTTTGTTGATATTTTGTTTTTTTAACTTACTTAATTTATATTGAGTTTCAATGATATCATCCGGATGTTATAATTCATTATCTCACTTCGTTATGAAGAATTATATTTTTGAAATAATATGATCAAATAATATTTGACTTGTGTGATATGGTGTGATAATGCATATAGTACAAATTTCGACGGTACGTATAAGCATCCATTAACCAAGTATAATAAATAATAAGCTATTTATCATTTTTTGAACAAAAAAGAACTTATTTCATTAATAAAACATGTAACAAATTAGAAACAATAGATAGTAATAGAATAAAGCAAGAAAAGTTGAAATTACAAAAAACTTTGAAACAAGAATCAAATTTTTAAGTGATAATTTAGAACATTTATTGAAAATTGTGCAATCTCTAAGCACATTGGAAACGAGATGGAACCTTGGTACCACACTGGTTAAAGAGAGCACTCAGTGAAATAGGAAGATGAAGATTAATAATGCCAAGGACACTAGCCTTCAAGGTGGTGCAGAGACAGAGCCCGGCATCGAGATTAACTAGACCTTGGATAAGGCCGCAACATTCCTCCTTTTGTGATAGAGAAACCTTAACCAAATTCAACACGTTGGCACATACCTTGAGTTTAAGAGCATCTTTACATGTTGGTTTGGGGTAAGGAGACGACGGTGGTGGTGGACAAGTGGCGGAAGTCGAGCTGACCAGCATGAAGAAGATGACATTCAAAACAAGGAGAAGAGCAATCTTAGAGTAAGCCATTGATGAAGGAGTGATAGCCTTAAGGGTTTTCTCTTAGAAAGTTATCTCTCTTTCTTTATCAAACTTGTGATGTTGTGTGGAGAATATGGAGAGAGTGGTAAGGCTTTTATAGCCGAAGATTTAGATCGGCTAATGTGTTTTTAATTTCAATTTGACGAGTGGTAACGAATGATATTATAAGTTCCATGAGCTGTCCACGTGAAGGATTAATATACTCGATAGTATAATTATAATCAACTGATTGATCTTACAAACTGTCAAGACAAAAGGATAACTAGTCGTTACATGTAACGTGCATGAAATAATAAATTAGTACGTCAATACATAGACAAGGCACATATTAGACAAGGCTCATATTAGGTAGTGTACATAATACTTGTATAGAATACGGTATACAGTAGAGTACAGCAGTAGAGAGACTAGTATAATTTTACTTATATGCGACTGTAATTCCGTTTTTGTTTTATTGTTTTTGTAGTTATGTAACATGCTGTCTTTTTTTGTGTAAAAGTTAAATTATATCTCCTTTTTAATCTTTGACAGAGATCACCGGATTACAAATGGCAGATAAAACTAAAAAAAAACTACAACAACAATCAATACTTTAATAGAAAATACAATTTCTTAAAGTTGGGTAGAACACAAAAACTTTAAAATATGAGTTTACTTAGAACACAACCCTTCTTTGGAATGGTCTATTCTCAGATCTTGAATAGGTTGGAATTCGAGTTGTATGGGTGCCACTGAACTTGTGATCCCTGGTTGTAGTCGATAATGTTCTGATAGACATAGTTTTCTTCGATTCTATCTTTGTGCTTTTTATTGGCATCTATGTTGTGTCCATGCGATCTCTTATTGTAGTATGCAAGTCTTTTATTGTATTAGTCTGGTGTTTGGTATGGTTATTTTGTGTTTCTCTTCTTTGTGGCAGTTGGAAGAAAAAGTTATTGGCATATGTCATATGGTGAATATGATCTTGATGCTATTATATTCCTTGTTGTCGATTTTCCATTATTTCTTCTTATAAGGAGTGAATTGGAAGTTCAAACGTTGTTAGTACCTTCTTCCCGGTTAATGCTCTTTTCTTCTCTGTTGTTGATGCAATGTTTGTGATATTTTAAGTTATACTAGATGCGATTATTCAAAAAGTTTATAAAATCCTTGTCATACAATACTTATAGTTTCTTTTGTGATTTGTATCAATTTTGTCTTTTGTTTAATCAGTTTATTCTTTTGGTTGGTTTTAAATGGCTTTGTTGTATTCTTTCTTAATGGAGTTTAATCTCTTTTAAAATGAATGTAAGTTTGGTTTGTCGAATAAGAAATCATGTTTTCAGCTTTTTTGGGAAGGTTGGTACGTTGACCTTCTCTGTGAACCCAATTATCGGTATAGGTTGAACCAGTATCCAGTTTAATAGAAAAACGTAGCTGGTCGGTTATTGACTTTCTAGGTTGTTGGACTGCTTTGAAATATTTTGGCTTATTTGGTAGATGACTTTTTCTATTGTCAACGTGTACAATGAACTTTTCAAAATAATTACCAAAAAGAAAATTGTTTTCACAAAAAAAAAAGAATTTTGGCTTATTTGCAATTTAATAAACTACTTTTTTTTTTGATCAAAAAAAAAGCTACTTTCTTTTTTGATCAAAAAAAAAGCTACTTTCTTTTTATGTTTTGGCTTTTCGTATTCAATGTTTTGGTCTTCTTTGATTTCATATAAACATCAAATATGGGAGGACTTATGATACCAAACTTCGCTAAACATAACACTTCTCGGTTGGGCGTATTTGCTGGTTGTGTGTCTTTCAATAAATAAAGTCATGCTCCTTAATTAACTTGTTTAGATTGTTAATATATGGCGATAATCAGAGTATACCATATGATTAAGTTCGTGCTAATAAGAATTCAATTAGACAAACATTCCTCTAGGTTCGGTTTTATTTCATGTGTTTGGTCAAATTTAAAATTTTCATGGTATTGTATGATATTGAATATAAAACTTAGAATTTTAAGAATCCATTAATCAAGATTAATAAATAATAGTATGTTATTGTAATTTCTTAAAGTTAACACCTTATGTCACTACTACTTTTGTTTTACTACTTTTCATTTTTATTTTTATTAAAGAGGTATTTTCAAAAATACCACTTTTTTAGGAGGCAAATTTTCTTAAAATTAATTAGAATTCTAAATTTTACATTCCTAAATCCTACCCTCACGTTACACCACCTCTTAACTCTAAACCTTAAGTTTTAGATTAATCAATTCAAGGGTTATAAGTGTGTTTTTTTTTCTCTTTAAAAACAAAATTAAAAGTAATAAATGTATTTTTGAAAATAATATAAAAAAATGGTATTTTTGACAATTTCTCAAATATGAATCTCTTTATCAAGCTTGTGATATTGTGTGAAGACTATGGAGATAAGGTTAAGGTTTTTATAGACGAAGATTCAGATCGGTTAATGTGTTTATTACAATTTGACGAATGGCAACGCAGTGACATTGTAAGTTCGATGAACTGTTCTTTTTTCTTTTTTGGAACATTCGATGAACTGTTCATGTGAAGGATTTAACATATTCAAAATAAAATTATTATGAACTGATTGATCTTACAAACTGTCAAGTGTCAGGAAAAAAAAGATCACTAGTCATTACATGTAGCATGCAAAAAATATTAAATAAGTGAATATATATATATATATATATAAGCCTCATAACTTACATTAATAAATAAATAAATATAAATAAAACAATGTTCATAAATTTTTTAGATGGTAGTTAAGTGATTTATACGAGATTATCGATTTGATGGTGTTTTTATTGTTTTTTGAATATCTAAACCGAATTTTTTTAAAATTGTTCTAAAAGTTCATTTTATTGAGGTCTGATTTGTTAATTACCAGATGTTTATGCATTGCATAAACCAATTTTTAAATATTAAAATAAAATAGAACAATTTTTAGTTTTGCCACTAATTTTATATTACTATTCAAATTTATTTTTAAAGGATAGACACTTTCATAAAAATCATAAATGTGTATTGAAAATAACTTTTCTATACTATTTTGTTTAAGAATTGTTTATGGAAGTTTATAAATTCAACTTTACCTCATACAGAATAAATCATAAACAATAATCAATAAATTTTAAACTCAAATGCTATGGTATTTTGAATGAAAGTATTTTAAAAATGTTATTTAATTTCTAGTATTTCAAGCAATTTCCAATAAAATGACGAGTATCTTTATACTTTTTGTAATTCAGATTTCGTTTTATTGTTCTTTGTGGTTATGTAACATGCGCACTTTTAGGACTTCGCGTTTTTTTCCAATATATACCTTTCATTTCAACATAAAGAGATTATATATTGACAACTATCAAGTGAAATAATGTTCATGTGAGAGATTGTCTTTAAAAGTAGAATCAAATTATTGATCTTAACTTGTCAATTAGAAATATCACTTTACATGCAACATGCATGCAAAACAAAATATATTGATTGAGCGGACAATAATAAGCTTCTAAATTAATTTAAACAGAAAACAATTAGTTACAAAATTAGTTAATTTTGAGCGGATGAGGTAGCTCAACTGGCATGGGACGGGCTCGGGTGGCTGACACCATTCGGGTTCGATCCTCCCCAGGCGAGAACTACCATGCCTCCTCTGCTCACCACACGGATATGGGTCATGCATTTCGGCCCATTTGAAAAACTGGGAGGGGCGTCTATCCGTGGGCTTTCCTTCCCCTTGGGATTAGTCTGGACCTTGTTGGCCAATTGTCATGCCCGCAGGTCTGGGATACCCCAGGTTAAGCTAAAAAAAACAATTAGTTACAAAAAATGTAAACAAAGAAATGCTTTTTGGACTTATATGTTTACTGCAATTCGATTTTCGTTGGGGAATTTTCAAAAATACCACTTTCCTTATACCACTTTTCATTTTTACCTTCATTAAAGAGATATTTTCAAAAATATTACTTTTTATAGGGGTAAATTTTTTTAAAATTAATTAGAATCCTAAATTTTAAATTCTTAAACCCTACCTCCATCCTACACCACCTTTTAATTCTAAACCCTAAGTCTTAAATTAATTAACCCAAGGATTATAAGTGTATTTTTCTCTCTTAAAAACAAAAGTAAAAGTGATTAAGGTATTTTTAAAAAGTGATACAAGGAAAGTGGTATTTTTGACAATTTCCCATCTTCGTTTCGTTCTTTGTAGTTATCAAAACCCATGTGCTTTTTTATGAATTTCATGTGACTTCGCCAATATACTTTGATATACTATATTATTTGTCATATTGTTGGATATCATATCGGTCAATAACTATATTATATAATTATTTAAAACGTAACTTTTTTATTTTAAACTTTCACTTTAAAAGCTAAATAGTTAAATTATTATTATTATTTTTGATGAATAAATAAATTTATCATTGTATTTAATGAGTAATAAATATAATTATTTATCTATCAATATAATAATAATAATCGTCTAAACTTTGTTATAAAATATTAATTAAGTGAAATTTTTTGAATAATTTAAATATAAATATTTGGTAATTTAATTTATATTATTATTTACAAAATAGTTTCTTTAATTTTTAATATTAAAATTAGAGTGTCTAAAATATTATTACTTATAATAATATAATTAGATTGATTCATTATATATTTAATTATATAATAATGATAATAATCGTCTAAAATAGAAATTTGTATTAATATCAAGCGCATTATAAACACATCATCAATCATTTTTATACTGTAAAATTCATTTAAATAGTTCGCAAGAATTTGCAGATCTAATAAATTGGGCCTATTTAAAATATTAACTAATATATACTATCAAAAATATATTTTAATGGGTAAGAATTTTTTATCTCAATATATATATATATATATATATATATATATAATCGATAGTTTCATACAGTTTGGGTCCACACTATTGGATTACTTTATGAATTTGACAATTAACTATGACTATCTAATATATTAGGTGTACGTTTTTTCATAAAGAAAGAAATAAAAAATAACAATACTTATGATTCTGTTATAAAAGAATGTTTGTGATACAAAAAGACTAAACAGAAGAAAATTGGAACTTAGCCTATAGTTTCTGATAACTAGTAGTCTCGTGAAGGGATTTGTCATAGGCAAGTCACTATATCTGCTTTCAGCTAACGTTGATGGAGTAAAATCATAAAAAAAATTCTTATTAAGTATATACAAAGTTGTTAATGATATGTTTTAAAAAAACTTTTGTTTATTGTCGTAATGTGTCTCACAAATGAGAAATAACAGTTTCGTCATCTTATATATCCATTGAATTTTCTAGAGAGACTGGGCTGGTTAGGCCCAACACCTGCAATCACATTTACTTGTTTTAAAAATTCGGACTCTCTCTCAAACGCCTTTTACTAGATATAGAGCATGAAAGAAAAGTTTGATACAAAAATAACGCCTTAAATTTGTTCATACTAAACAATCAAGACTTCAAGATAAAATTAACAAAATTAGATTTTTTTTTTTATATTATTTCTTCTTTCTGTCAGTGCTTTATGGCAAATGAAAAAGGTTTGGTTTGTCTTCAGCCTAACAAGTAGATAAATGTGGCTTTCAAAGTCATGTTATTGGTCATTTTCTGCCCTTTGATGATAAAATATTTTTTTCATAATTATTCTTATAACACTTTTCTTATATGATGACACGAAAGGAACATTTTGTCTGTTGATTTTAAAAAAGCATAGATTCGAAACTGGTAAATGGTAATAATGAATTTGCCTTTTTCTAGAATTCGGTGTGAGTTCAGTGTTTTCTGATCATTATCAACATTAGTGAGAATTGAAAAAATATATATTTTCAAACATGATTAGAACAACAAAATTTTCATGTAATTTTGCTATATACAGTAGGTAAAATTATGAAACCAAAATCTTTAAAATAAATTCATCCGCTTTGTGTTCCATGTCATTATAGATGCTAACTAAAAGTTACCTTAAAATACACCTATGAGTCCCTATCGCAGGCTCGACTTTCATTTTAAGTATTAATGATTTGTTTGTTGGGATAAAAGATGTTATCAAAAACTTTTGACGAAAAATAATATCAAACTTCGTTAGTTTGGTCAGAAACTATATAGTTTAAAAACTTACACTAAAAAAACTATATAGTTTAAAAACTTACACTAAAAAAAACTATATAGTTTAAAAACTTACACTAAAAAAAAACTATATAGTTTTAGTAATAGGTTAATAATGTTGATGATGATAAGGTATGTGGTGTGCGGCCGTTATCAACACAGTACTACTTTGGGTCTTGTGTGGAAAGTGACCTCTCATTTTGTGTAATTGTCCAATTTCACCATTTATTTGTTATATAATTAAATTAATCTTTTATAAGCTATTATTAAATTAAATTTTGGATCCAGTTTTTTCACATTCTTTTGTTGGTTATAAATAATGTGAAAACGCGAGTAAAGTGACGGCGGTTGAACATTTATAACATTATTCGACGCCGGCTGTTAGCAATCAAAACGTAAAGCATAAGAATAGAATCCACTTGATAGTTTCTATCTAACTAATAAACGAGTTCTTAAATAGAAAATCGGATTCAGTTTTAATAAACTTTTGCTTTATAAGATGAGAACCCTACGTCAAAAATCCATACGATTTTTTCCACGAAAGTTGAATCAATCCACAATTATATATAGTCTCCGGCTATATCTGTCATATAACATACCCTACGTACTACAGTATTAAATCTTGAAAGCAAGTTATGGTGGTAAAATGCTAGATCTTGCAACAACAAGATAAACTGAGAAGGCAATGGGTACGTCAACATAGTTTAATTATGGTCAAACAAATGTTTTTAGGAGAAAAATCGGGCAAGTGACTTTATGAAAAGACTGGTTTCTCTTATAAATGAAAAAAAAAATGAAAAGACACGTTGGTCAAACAAATGTTTTTTTTGGGTCAAACAAATGTTTTATTGAAAGCAACAAGAAAGATACAAACACTTGTAATTACCATGTTTTTTGTAAGAGTTTGAACCCATCACTTTTTTACTAATTTGAATGGTGATATATTTCCAAGGGTTTTTATAACGATCGGGAAAATACTTTTGTACTCGTAGATGTTTTATCGTATTTTCTAGAAAACAAAAGATAATACAAAAAAAAATATTCTTTGAACTTCTGACGACTTGGTTGTCACACATATATATATATACATTAAAGAAAGCTGGTAGTTGCTACCACTATGTGCGTGTTGGTCCAGTCGTACGTCTTAGTCTAACTTTGTTATGCATGAGTAACTGTATAAACGAATAGACAAAGTCACTTATCAAAAAGAAAATAATATACAAAGTGTTAGAGAAGACCAACATTTTAAAAATCATCTAAGCCAATCGCATGCAACTGGCAAAGTGGCAAGGGTGCGATTGGCAAAAGGTTGACTTGATGCCATAATATGCATTGCATGTTTTAGAGCATGTGAAATGGAGTCTTTTTTTTTTTGTCTAAGCAATGTAATCTTTAATGGAGGGTTTCTCATCATTTAAAGAACAGAAATAAAATCACAAATTCGTGGTTTAAGAGTATGCAAACTTTAGATTGCTTAGCAATCTAGGTTCAAAGACATCTCATTACATTTTATCTTGTGGTCACATGGATATGAATTTTACAAACCATTTGAATATTCGAAATGAAAATTTATAGGTGGACCACACCACCGCTTTGGAGATTAGTATAAACCTCTCCATAAGCTTGAATATTGAAAAAGAAACATTTGTGAATAACCCAAATCACACTTGTTACACTATGATGGTTCAATAGCTTTAAAAGTTTTTTAAAAAGTTAAATAATAAAATGTTAATATCTGAGAAATTATACAAATTTTATCATTGATGCCCCTGTTAAATAATAATAGTATTCGAGAAATCATAGAAAATAATTAAAATGTATTTACTCATGTGAAAAATACTTTGACATTTTTATCCATATTAAGAAAATTGTTGAAATACATTTATTTTCTTATTAGTTATACTATTTGACTAGTAATATTTACAATAAATAAAATTATTTATAAAATTGTTGTAATTTACAATTAATATTAAGTTGGAAGTAAATATGATTAATATTGAATTCCTAAATGACATTTTTGTGTAACAAGAAAAAATGTTACAATGACACATTTAGTATACCTATTAAATAACTCTTGATTCATGATTGAATATTTTTTTCTTGAAAATATAATTTCCTCTGTTTCTTAAAAAATATTGTTTTAGAATTTTATTTTTGTTTCAAAAAGTATTTTTTATGTTTTCAATGCAAAATTTTAAATAAATGTTTATTTTATGGTCGATATAGTTACGGTCCACGGACCACACATGTTGGTCCACTGATTAATTAACAACTTATTTACATATGCATATATACATGTTACAACCCATATTATAAAAGATTCAATAAACACATATATGTAATTCTTATAAATATTATTATCTAAGATGCCACTTCCTAACTGGATAATGCATATCTAACTATGATAATTCATAATCTAATAGCTATGATATTGCTTCCTAACTAGATAATGGCCTATATAGCATAATAATATACTCCAAGCAATCGACGTGAAAAGATTCATGTACCACAAGCTTAATAATACCAAATAGTAGGCGACTTCTTCCTCGCTCGATGGATATGTAAAACAACATGAAAATTGACATAAGCTAGTTCCAAGTTAACTGCAAATGCATAGAATGTGACATATCTCAGATTTAAATACAACATTATGACATATATATACATATATTACTGTATGAAATATTATCAGATGCACACATGTGATTTTAAAGAAAAGTTGGTAATTAACAAAGACTTGGATGAGAATGACATACATCTTTTCAAATTTCAAATCTATATTCTTAAAGGAATGTGATATCTAAGAAAATATATAAAGAAAGTCATCAAAATTTAGAAAAAAAAATAAACTACAGTCATGTGAAGAATTGAAGTGATGCACCAATGGAGAACAACAAGAAATAAAATGATGATAAAATAATACACAAACTATATATTTTATTTTTTTGAAAAAAAATACACAAAAATATTGGATGTAGATAATTTCACATACCATACAATAACAAGAATTAAGCCAAAAGTTACCACTCAAATGGTTTTTCTAGACTTACAATTTTTTTCTTCTTGACCCTGTAATTTAATTTAAGAAGTTACAGCAAGTGTTTTAAATTTATTTCCTGGTTGGTCTACTCGGATACACTTTGGAAAAGCAAAGACTGGGCAGAGCCGGTTCCATATAGCTAAATCAGAGTTGAGCTTAACCGGTGGTACAACCGGTTTATTAAAGCCGAGCTACATTGTTGCAGCTTTTGTTTTCACTGACTTCACAGAACTAATCATTATACCCAACCTAACTCATTCTCAAGTTATTTCCTTTTTTTTAAAAAGCGAAATCAACAATGGACCAATGGTTTTCGTTTGGGATATTAGCTTTAACCGGGAACCGGAAAATCCGGTGATTCACTATCTCAAATAACCAAGAAAAACAGTTGTCTTCCCAATGCACCTACCGCGTGTATGGACAGTACAGAAGTGTCATCACGTTTCGGCTTTCTTTTATTTAATGACTTTAATAGCCTCCGTTATTACAACAATTTTTGTTTCTGTTTTAACGGACGCGTTATGGGAAAACGCCGTTTTAATGGGTTGGCAGCGTTTGGTTGAACGACCTAACAACCACCACTTTCTTTCACACTTATAAACTAGTTCTCTTCAGTTACAAAAAAAAAATTAGTTCCCTTTATTTATTTTTTAGTTAAGATTTATTTCTTTATTTATAAAACATTTGAATTTTCAAATAATTGTATAATATAGAGCTGATTGGCACTAATCTATTACTAGGATGTCAATGAGAATATTGCTACGAGTAATAACAGTCATTGGTCCATTGTTAATTAAGAGAGACAGAAAAAATACAAAACAATAGACATGAGAAAAATATGAAACTAGAACTCCAAAATGAAATTGTACTAAAAACTGAATCAATATACGTGTTGTAAAACTATTCAAACGGATCATGTAAGATGGTATGTAAATGTATTCTAGATTTAAAATGTTATTAACTAAATATGAACGAACAACTTAAAATTTTAAAAACTTAAATAATCAGAAAATTATAAAAAATTAAGATAAAGTACTGAGTTAATATCCAAAATAAATATTTAAAACCTAAGTAAATAATTAATTATATATTTATTTGAATTATTTTTAAAATTTTGCGAAGCAAAATTATCCAAACTCAAAATGAGTTTGAATGTAACATAACTTTAATATATAATACATAAATCTAAAATATTATTAACCAAACTGATTCAAACATATATAATATCTGAATGAAACTTCATAAGAAATGGATCCTACATATGAGATCCAAAAATTTGATCCCAATTTAAATGGAAATCAGAACTCCATGCCTTTTTTTGTCAAACCAGAACTCCATGCCTAAAATGCTATAAAACAATTTTAAATAGCTAACAAACAAAAAAAAATACACAAGAATTCTAGTTATAATCAGTTTAAACTATGATTCTAACTAAATGGATAACACAGAAATAAGAAAATAAATACTCCCTCCGTTTCGTTTTATTTGTCGTTCTAAGTTTTTACACGCAGATTAAGAAACCATTTAATTTTATATATTTTCTAGATAAAAACACAATTACCTATACACCTAACCATATTTCAACCAATAGAAAAATAGAATAATAGATAAAACTAATAAATTTTGCATTGAAATTATAAAACGACACTTATTTTAAAACAAAAAAAATTCTCTACAACGACAACTAAATCGAAACGGAGGTAGTATAAGTTATGGAATACAAAAACAAATCTGAATAAATATATAGAAATCAAATCAAACAATAGGATCTTTTTTAGTATTTGCTTGTTTTCGATCAATTGAGTATTATTTCAACATTCTAATATTGAGAGTTTTAATTTTAGTAAAACATAATTGAATAATGATTTATTCAATCATATTTATCTTCTTAACTAAAGAACAAGTAGAACTATAAACTAACCACCAAATTATTATTATCTCTTTGTGAATTTGTAAACCCTTTGTATTGGGTTATTTATAAGTTTAGCGACCGAAAAAAAAAAGCAATTCCAACCGCAGCAATTGCGGCAAACGTTACTAGCGTTTATCAAATACCTAACACATATGGGTTGTGAAGAAGTTCGGAATCTTCCCATTCCACCACATATATTTAAAATTTAATATAATATATACTTATTCCATTCCAAAATAATTCATATTATAAAAGAAAAAATTGATTCAAAAAAATATATTTTATATTTTTAATACAAATTTTATTAGCTAATAACAATAAATTATAGTTAAAAAATAATGGTAAACAGTAATTTTTTTTAAAATAAATAATGTATTTATTATTAATATTAAATTTATTTTGTTAATATGTGTGAAAATTATAAATTACACATCTTTGAAACTTAAAATAATAAAAATCAATTTAAATACGGTGGCCACCAAAGTATAAAACTTAAAATTATATTTTCCTAACAATTTTTTTTTCCGTTTTCCCAAGTTTCCTTCCTCTTTTAGCATCTCCTCTCTCATCAACGCCGGAAAAACCAATTTCCTCCGGCCGTTAACCGTTTCTCCGATTTTGTTTCTCATCGAGGGTTAGCCTTATTTATTATTCTTCCTTTGGTGGATAGTGTTAATTATTGACGTTTCGTTTGACTCAGCTACGCGGCGATTCGATTCTCCGCGTTTGACTCGGTCCTCGCTCGTTTCCGCCGCGTTTTCGTAGAATGTGGCTTGCTTTATTTGCATGCCAAGCTTTATATTGAGATTCTCAGGTTCGAGATCGTGATATCTTCTAGGGTTTCGTCTTTGTTCTTTGATTGTCACGGTGGCAGATTACGTAATGCTATGGTGAGATGGCTTCTCCTCTCTTGTTTCATAGTTTCTGAATCAATTTTTTTTGCTTGAATTTCTCCGTCAACGATTTTGCTAGATCAGATCTCGCACATTGCTCGAATTCCATTGTGATTTTGAGCTAATTTTTTTTCCCTTTGAATTGATTCTTCTTTCTTATCTCTGCTTCGTCAATGGATGATAACCTCGCACGCGTTTTCTTTCTGTTTTAATTCGCACGTGTGAATTTGAGTCCTCTGTTGAAACGGCGACGAATCTCTCTTTTAGAGGTCAAACGATTGTGTGCTGTAGAGGAAGCTGTCGATGGCTTTTGTGACTCGCTGTCTTCGACGGTGTTGAACTTTGAAATGGTCAAAGAGATAAGGCCTTTATGTAGTAGTGAAAATGTGTTGACTGTTTCCATTGTTCTGTGTACATTTTTAATATTTTGTATATAGTGTGAACTGAATGGTGGACCTATCGTACATTCTTGACCCTGTATATCTATATATGTAGAAAGTTGGGAACTTTTGATGTGTTCCTTAGTTAATGTTGACACAAATGTTTTGCCAGGCGGAGAGGAGAAACTACTTGTCGAAAGAGGCTATAGATGGGTTAGAGTATCTGAAACGTAAAAGGCTTCGAAGAATGAGATCAGGGTCTGTCAATGGAACAGTAGGTTTCAGCACGATGGCTAGAAGTGGAGGTGATGCCACGAGACCATCTTCAGCTTCATGTGGAATGAGATTACGGGTGACTAATAGTGATACGGTATCTAAAGTGAATGGTGCAGCATCTACTGGTAAGGGTGTCTTTTTGAAGGACAAAGCGGAGAGGTTTGAGACAGATGATCTTAAATGGACCGAGAGGGTTCCAGAATGTCCTGTCTTCAGACCAACAAAGGATGAGTTTGAGGATCCTTTGACTTATTTGCAGAAGATTTTTCCTGAAGCTTCCAAATATGGTAATACTCGTGCTATTTAATATATGCCTGCATATGTTAGTTGAAGCCATTGACTCTGTTGTGTTCAGAGTACATGTGCTTTAGGCAATATAGTAGACTTATATCTCTTTATCGGCGTTTAACTTTATTAATCTTGTTTACAGGTATTTGCAAGATTATATCTCCTTTGACAGCAACAGTTCCTGCAGGCGCTGTGTTGATGAAAGAGAAATCAAACTTCAAGTTCACCACCAGAGTACAACCTCTTCGGCTTGCTGAGTGGGATTCTGATGATAAAGTTACGTTCTTCATGAGTGGGAGGTTTGTATTTTACCCTGAATTATTTTTTAGCTCTACATCTTCACCATATAGTTCTTACTTGATTCTCTGTAAATTGCTCAGGACCTATACTTTTCGAGATTACGAGAAAATGGCGAACAAGGTATTTGCACGTAGATATTGCAGTGGTGGCTCTTTGCCCGTCTCATTCTTGGAGAAAGAATTCTGGAAGGAAATCGCATGTGGCAAGACTGACTCAGTTGAGTATGCGTGTGATGTAGATGGTAGCGCATTTTCATCTGCACCAGGTGACCCACTAGGAAGCAGCAAATGGAACTTGAATGTATAGACAACTTGAACTTCTATATTTTTTTTTGGTTAATCATTAAGGAAAACCTTTGCTCGGTCACTATTTGGTAGTTATATATCTTTTCTGTCTCTACTTTCAGAAAGTTTCAAGGCTGCCGAAGTCTACTTTGCGCCTTCTTGAAACATCCATTCCGGTATGTTACAAGAAGTACAGTTACATTAAGGTCGCATAAGAAGCTTATGTGTAGCCTCTTTTAACTTGGATTTACTTGTTTCAGGGAGTCACTGAACCGATGCTTTACATTGGAATGCTGTTTAGCATGTTTGCCTGGCATGTTGAGGACCATTATTTGTACAGGTAAGTTCAATAAATTTAGCTCAAGTATATCGGTTACTAAGGATGGCAATCTAAAATATCTTGATCTGACCTTTTTTACTTTTGTTTCTAAAACAGCATCAATTATCAACATTGTGGAGCATCAAAAACTTGGTATGGTGTTCCAGGTTCTGCAGCTCTAAATTTTGAAAAGGTGGTTAGAGAGTGTGTGTACAGCGATGAGATTCTGTCAAGTAATGGGGAGGATGGAGCTTTCGATGTTCTTCTAGGGAAGACAACTATATTCCCACCAAAGATTCTGTTGGATCATGATGTGCCAGTCTACAAGGCTGTACAAAAACCTGGAGAGTTTGTTGTCACATTCCCCAGAGCATATCATGCTGGGTTCAGCCATGGTAAAACAGTTTGTTCTGAATCTATATTTTTATTGGTCAGAGAGTTGATATCATATTCATCTGAAATTGTGGCTGTGTTTGAAAATATTGTAGGCTTTAACTGTGGTGAGGCAGTGAACTTTGCTATGGGTGACTGGTTTCCTTTTGGAGCTATTGCTAGTTCCCGGTATGCTCATCTTAACAGATTGCCACTGCTTCCTCATGAAGAACTGATTTGTAAGGAAGCAATGCTCTTAAACTCATGTCCCAAACCCGAGAATCTGGATTTTACACCTGCGGAATTGTTAGGACAACGACGCATCAAGACTGCGTTTGTGCACCTGATTCGTTTTCTTCATCTAGCTCGATGGTCTCTAATGAAGTCAGGATTATGCACAGGCCTTGTTTCGAATACATACGGAACCATCGTGTGCAGTTTGTGTAAACGGGATTGCTATTTGGCGTTTATAAACTGCCAGTGCTACTCACATCCCGTCTGTCTCCGTCATGGTAACGTTCTTTCTCTGTTATCTTTGCATCAACACGTCCTTCCACTACTGTTTTATAATTGGCGGTGTCACAATGTCATTGTGTAGATGTTAAAAAGCTTGATCTTCCATGCGGGACAACGCGTACTCTTTTCTTGAGGGATAACATTGAAATCCTGGAAGCTGCTGCAGAGAAGTTTGAGAACGAATGTGGAGTTTTGGATATGATTACAAGTGATGAAGATTTATATGCATATCCATCGTCAATCAAACTTGCAGCTGCAAAAGAAGATGGATATTCACGGTATTCCACTATATACTTTGACTTCAATACCGAGTTAGAGATGATGGCATCTGGAAACCCTGTCATGAGCTACGAAGCGAATGCTTCATGTATCTCTTCTGTTGCCGATGATTATGAATGCTCAACAACTGCTGAATACGTAAGTTCCTGACCAAGAACTCACAACAAACTCTCTTTAACCGTCTCTTTCTTTCTAATATTTTGACTTGTGTTTTGGTTACAAAAACAGGTAAATAGACGAGCTCCTAACTGTAGTAGCAGTAGTGATTCTAAGCTATCAGAAGAAGTAGGAAGCAGCAGTAACAAGAAGAAGACTCGGTTCTTCTCTGCGGTTAAAGATGAAGTACTAGTTACGGATCAGGAAAGTGAGGGTTCTGATTCCGAGAGTTTCAGAGTAAAACGCCGTTCGTCGCTGAAATGTGAGAACCGAACAGTTATTCTGGAGACAAGAGGGTCAGAGCATCGTCAGGTACTGCACATACTATTTTACAATATTCGTATACAGTATTACTGTATTATACAGCAACCCTAAGATTTTTGTGTGTTTCGTGTTTATAAAATGAAAATAGGAACATAAAAGATTGAAGAGATCACATAACTACCACGAAGGACGATATAGTAGTAGCAGTAGCAGTAGTAGTAAGGAAGAAGTGTTAGTAAACTCAAAAAGAAAGGAAACTCATGAGCAGCAGCAAAGTGACGTGAAGAAGATTGAGAATCATTTTAGTGGTGGGTTCAAACGCCTGAAAGTGAAAGCGTTGCTCAAGCCATAACGTGACAGCGTCAACTTCCTTCTAACTACATTTTTTTTAAATTGCTGATATCTCTAACAATACAGGTAAAAAGGGAATCAAAAGCAAAATATTCAGTAGATGATTTTATTAGTATTTTTATGGGAGAAGAAAGAAGAAAGAAGGGGATAACCAACCTACACGATTGGGTTTGTTTTTTTTAGGATTTACCAAATCTTTGATTCTTTGTGTACATCTTTCTGTACACCTGAAGCTCCTGTTCCTTCTTCTGTTCATCTTATGATGTAAATTTCTTATTTGGTTTCGGTTATTACTCTCAACAGAAAAGGCGAGTTTTTGTTCTCTTCCTAACAATGGCTTTTGTTAATTGTTGATATGATGTTGCATAGAGAGAGAGAGAGCTTCATCAATAGAGCATTTTCAAACCATCTTCATATCTTGCTATAATAATTAGAAATATCCCATCTTACCAATATCTATTATATTAAAAAAAAGTCCTATTTTTATCTACTTACAAATAGTCTAGGTATGACCATTACCTAGATTCTCTATTATTTCTACTTTTACATGACTTAAATATTATTAAATATATATATTAGCCCAAAATTAAAGAACTAAATAAGTAATCTATTGTTTTTTAATAATCAATTCAATTCATATTACACTAAATTTGAATAATAATTAATTATATTTTATTTACTAATATAAAATAGTGATATATGTTTACAACTGGGTATATACGCATCAGTTTTTTTAGTTTGGATTTAGTTCGGACTTCAGATTACATATTTTATATCGAATTTTATTTCAAATAAAGAAAAAATCGTTATATAAAATTTTCATCGAAAAATTATCCGTAATCTAGTTTATTTCTTATTTTAAGAAATTCAAGAACCTCATTTCTCTTTTCAAAGATGCCTAGAGGCATCCGGATTCGCACCTTTGTTTTGTAATGTTCCACGCCATTGGGGCTCATACGAACGCCCATATGAATAAGTTTTGGAGTGTTATGTGGATGGAGCTTGCATAGAGGAACATTTGTTTATGGGAAAAGGATGGTTTAGCATTACATGAGATCCACAAGACCCCAATATGGGAGACATTAATATTCAGAATCTATAACATTTACATGTAGAATGTAAAGCTTTGACTTGAAATATGGAGTACATAAACTTCGTATAGTTTTTGGAGTTATTCGCCATAGATTTTTTTTTTAATTGGTTAAGATGATGTCTATACTAACGGAATGGCTGATTTTCGCTTTTCACATGGAGGAAAGGAGTTCTTTCTTCACTTCACAATCAAACATATTCTAATAACCAAATATACAATGGGAAGACCCATCCTCAAGAGATCGTTATACTCCGGTGACAGACCTTTCTTTTCCTTCAACGGGCGACTCAGATTCCTTGAAGCGCCCTTATACTCTTTGCTCATGATCTAAGCTTATATTTGCAGCGTACATCTTAGCAAGTGAACCATGGACAATGTACGAGCAAGAATTCACAATATTTTTCGGTTATAAACAACAGATACCACTCAGCAACTGTAGTTAGAAACTTTTTAATAATACCTCATAAAGTATCAAAACCGGAAATTGTTTTGTAAGAAAAACACCAAAACTAATCAGCATTGGTATTCAAATTCCATAAAAAGATTCGGTTTATTCTAAAGCTTCTATGATCATCATCTGTGACACATGCAGATAATAATTCTCTATTCAAGACATTAAAAAAGGCCTAGAGGGCTACGTACATTATTGAGCAACCCAGTTACTCTTAACTTACCAAACCACATAGTATAACCCTTAACCCATGTCTTACTTAATTATTTTCATTTCAACATTTCTGTAAAAGCTAAAGGAATCTCAATCGTACGAGTTAAAAACTCGTTGTTTTTTATAAACGGAGATTTCTGAGGCGTAGATCTTTCTTTGTATCCTTCATCGCAAGCATCCAAGCCTTCCATTCCAAGTTTCATACGATAGATAAGGTCCTTGTAGTCATGGTCTTTAAACGTCTCCATTGCCAAGTCCAGTATCTGAACAGTGCCTGAATATTCATCGAGACACTCCATTACAAGCAAGTCATTGTCCTTGCGATATTTCTTCGCCTCAAAATCCTTCTTCATCACATCACGCATTTTCTTCGTTTTTGTCTTGGCGTCGTTCATCGACGCCAAGACTAGTTCACTGAGATTGTTCGCGGCTTTGCACTGTTGACACCCTTCTAGAGACTTGAGGCAGAAGTTGAGTTCGAATTTTCGGTTTTTCGATGCAGCTTTCTTGCAAGAATCTTGAATGAGAGATTTGGCTGCTGCTAAAACGTTTAAGAGGAGAAAGAAGGTAACTAGGTAAAGGAGATATTTCATTGTTTTTTTAATTCTCCTTTTACTTTGTTTGTTGTTCTTTAGGAGAAGTAGAGGATATGATGATGAGAAGAATGGTTTGTTTTGAATATGTTTTTTAAAGGTTGTGATCCAATTTATAATTTCATGTCACGCTTTTTTTAGAGGGCTCATGTCACGCTTTACCACTCCACTTACGTCGTACTCGTATTTCCCCTACTTGTTCGTTTTGACACACTCTCTCTCCTTACCACGTTTCTTGCCGTTATGTTAAACAAAATTAAAAGAAATTAATTGATAGATGCTTAGTAAAATAGAATATATATATATATATATATATATGTACAAGTATATATACGGACTGCTTTAAGAAATCTCATTTACTAAATTTTAAAATGAACAAGAAATATATTAAAAAACAAAAGAGTTGAATAAACAATTAACTTATAAACAGAACTTTCTCTTAAATTCTTACAATCATTGTATTAAAATATTGTATAGATTTAATAAATATACGACGCTTGTAAGTTGTAACTCTTTACAAATTTAACAAACCTATTTCTTAAAATCAACACTCTATAAATTGAATCAGAAAATGGTACTATCAGGAAATGTCCTAAAAGAGAGTTAGAACTTAGGAAAAAAAAGAGTTAGGATTTAGGGCATCCGTATTGGTGGTCCCTTAGCAGAGTCCATTAGCGGGAGAGTCCCTTAGCGGGAGAGTCCCTTAGCGGGAGAGTCCCTTAGCTTTTAACTAAAAACGCTAAGGGATTCCCGTAAAGTCCCTTATTTAAGGGACTTTACGGGAATCCCTTAGCGTTTTTAGTTAAAAGCTAAGGGACTCTCCCGCTAAGGGACTCTGCTAAGGGACCACCAATACGGATGCCCTTACGAGTGGCCGATTTGATAAACTCACATGCTATAAATAGGTGATATCAGCGCACTAGCGCAGCCAATGATAGCACAGACCACGATGAATGTAGCCTCTCAACTTCATTGAAAAACAGCTGAATAGTGGGTTAGAAAATGTCGCCAAAGAAGTGAGGGATAATATGAAGGTAGAACACATAGAAGTATGGATGTACAATGTCCAATCTTATCACTGGGAGAAGAAGCTCCATGTAGACTGCCACGTCTTAGACGTTCAAAGATGCTATATTATATTATTGATACATGCAAATAATAATTCTATAAAACTCCTCCAATATTTTTAAATCGCAAAAAGCTTATCAATTATTTTTAAAGCTTCAAACCCTTAACTTACAAACCGTTAACATCTATCATTCTATGTATATAATTTTGTAACAGAAGATAACATACGTTGACGGTTCCTAAATTGAAAGATTAAAAGTAAAAATAATTAGTTAGGGAATCTTCTTTCGACATAAAAATAATTAAAGAGTTTTATCAATAAAAATATATATATATATATATATATTTTAAAATGGCTTAAAATGATTCAAAATTGATTTTCTAATTGAGTTGTTTTCTTGCCAACATAATCAACTATAAAATATATGTAACCTACAACTTTGACAATTCGATATGTAACTATTATTTTTATCTATATAGTTTTAATATAAAAATTTGCATTCTCATGAATAAAAAAACATCCAATCTTGAGTGGTTAGACGATCATGCTTATAATACATAGCTTAAAAACATATATACCAACAAAACCTTTGTTCTCCTCAATTTATCCTTTCTTATAAAAAAGAGAACAGAAATACTATTATATGCTTTTTAATGTTTTTTTTGCTTATACGTTGAGACTGTTGAAATGGTCGCATCTACGTCTCACTTCTCCTTCCCCATCGCCCTTAACACCGACCGTGCCCATTTTCTCCATCGCACGTGCGAAATCCTCAAAGAATACTTTCTCGTTAGAGCATCTCCATTAGTTAAGGACCCCTATGGGGTCCTTAACTTTTTTTTATTTTATTTTTTCAATTTAAAAAAATTAAAAAAAAAAAATTTTAAAACCAACCAATCGTAGGCCGCCACGTGTCAGTGGGGCCCACAAAACAGTGTAAGGAGTGGTCCTTAAATAAGAGTTTTTAGGAGTGGTCCTTAACAAAAGTGGTGGGACCCACCACTACTTTTTGCTAAAGACCCCTCTAAGTGACTCCCAATGGAGGTGCTCTTAGTTGCGTAAAGCTCAACGAACGGTCTCGTGCTATTGTTTTTAATAAGGAGGTGGTCGGAAGCTAACAACCCTAGTCCTCGCTTTAGGTTCTTGAAGTACATGTTGTCGAATTTTCCTGGAGACATCACGTCGTTAAACGCCGCGATTGTGTCGTCCACAGTGTGGTTTTTGCATAGCTCCTTAAGAGCGGTTGCGAATCGTGGGTTCATTTCTGGATCGGCCTTTGATCCGTAGAGACGGTCACTGAACTCTTTGCAGTGAGAGAATCCGATTGTGTGAGCTCCGCTTAACGCTACCATCTCACGTAGACTAAACCCGTTTTTCTTGAACATCCCGTGGATGTCGTGGACCGTTTGGTTAGGCATGGGGACGTTTCCTCGGACTTTATGGGCTTTAGATTCGAGTCCATCTTTACGACCAAGTTTTACGTCGAAGTAAGGTCCTCCTACCATTGTGACAAGGTCACGCGTAGCCTGCGCTAAAATATCAGCGCAGGATACCACACCGGGACAAGACAGCTCGAGAGCTGTCTTGATCCGGTTGACAATGTCGAAAGCATCTCCTGGGAGGGAGTCGTTGAGATCATCATCACGTTCCGCTTTGTTAAACGAATTTGTGGCTACCAAAACAGATGCATCGCAGCCTTCAAGGAAACAGTCGTGGAAAAAGAGACGGAGTGTCCCGGCCGCAGTTGTCGGCTGTTGAGCTTGCTTCGTCGAAACGGCTTCACGCACGATTTTGTTGAAATCAGGACATGTCTTTTGGTAGTAATCCGTTCTCAAGATAGCTACATCAGCCGATACGGCTGGTGCAACAACAACAACGAGACAAATGAGGAGAACGTAGCGAGAGAGATGCATATTTGATGTCCGCAACAAGAAATGGCTGTTCAAGTTGAGAGAGAGGTCTACGAGGTAGACGTCTCTACGATCGATCTTCGTCGAAGGCAATTAGAAATGAAGAATAAGAAAAGGCTTTGCGACTATTTCATGGCTTGGGAGGTTAAAAAGTAGAGGCTACGTAAATAGATGGTTTTTATATGTACGTGTGGTTGTTTTTTTTGTTGTGTTTTATATTTTCTATTTTTGTAGTTTACCTATTTTTGTATGGTTTAAGTTGTTTATGATTTGTTTTGGGCATATACACATGTAAATACTGGCGTAAGATAAGGGAATACGCCATGGTGATGGCACATTACCATATTATTCAATAATATAGACTATGAAAAGTTAGAATGAAAAACTGACTCTTCTTTTGTACTACTTTTCATATTTTCAACAAACAAAGATAATTTAACACAGAAAATGAAAAGTAATAAATTGATGGGCTCAACATCCAAAGGTAACCTCATTGTATGGGGCTTTTGGTAGACGACAATGTATTGTCAGCAATATAAAACAAATCATAATCATATTCATTAATGCATAATAAATTTTAACTTACTAAATCATGTATTGTTCAAGAGATGCCATTTCCCTTACATCAATGATTTTGCCTAGCTGTCTAGCTCTTGCCACCACATTTCTACTTCTACACCTTTTGCCTATATATATATATATATATATATATATATATGTGTGTGTGTGTGTATGGTCCATTTTCTCATCTTATTATCTTATTTATCAGTTTAGTTAATTAGAGTCTAATATTCTTATTTTAAGATTTATGAGTGTGTTTTCTCAAAAAAACATTAACTGACTAATATTTAAATATAACTTCTATCAAAAATTTGCAGTTACATATTTTAGTTGCAGTATATTTGTTACATATATAGATTATGAATGTATGATATATAAATGATATTTTATATAAAACAAAATTTAATGCAAGATCTCATATTTTGCTTTTATGGTTGTTATGGTATACACGATTGTATATGTTTTATATATATTCTTCGTTTTGCAGAAGACGGATACGACTTATTTGGTTGAGAATGTGTTATTGCATATTGCATAACCCTAGACAAGAAAAGAGTGAAGCACTACTATTGTTACTCATGAGAAAGCGTGAAGGTGGACAAAAGAGATAACTTTGTAATCCTAATTAAGAAAATAATGGAAAATAATGATATTCAATTGTGTATTTTGCATCTAATCAAGTCTACAGCTTTGAATATTGACTCTTCTTCTTTACAATTTTAATTTCGTTAAAAAGTTCGCTAGAAATTATTTCCATCTTTTATTCACACATTTTTTCATCATGGCCAACACACAAATCCAACTATGGAGTAAAGTTACACCTATATAGATATGCATGTACAAGATAAACTTTAAATAGAAAGTATTCTAAGCAACTAGAACATCTCATTAAAATAACTAGTACTTGTCTAACCTTCACCAGATTATTCGCACTCTAGATATACACACTGATGTTTTTGAAGAAGCAAAGTCACATGCACCAACCAACCAAAATATATTGTTTTCGATTTGGCATCAGATACTTGAGTTCGCTTAAGCATCCAGCTAATCTCAAATGTGAGCAAGTTTGCGTAAGAAATATCCTCGCAAACCCTTCACATATAAAGCACTCAAACAAAAATCCATGGAATCCGATATTATGCATTGGGTTTTTTATATTTTTGTGATACGAGTAGTTTTAGAAGAATTGTTTTTTTTCAAAATATAAGTCGTTTTCATATTTCAATACAATTTTTGAATTTATTGAATATTATGTGACTAATTAAATAATGTAAAGTTTTTTATGATTGGTTAAAATTATATATCGAATCATATTTTTAAAAAAAGTATTATTTTATATTAATAATGTTTTTAATTAAAACTACATACATTTTGAAGCATCGAAAATATAATTTTGATATATGGATATAATATTTAAAAGAATAGGAAGGAAACACGGAAGATGAGATTGTTGGGTGATGAGTACGAGAAGTTGAAAAGTGAAAGTAACATGATTTATTAGGAAGATAATAAATGAAAGTTCAAGAAGTTTTGCTCAAGAATTTGCAATTTGGTGTTGTGGGCTCCTTTAAAGGACAAACCCAAAAGTGTGTTACGACTCCATTACTATTTTGTTATATAGTACTCTATTCCTTCCGAAAATATCCAGGTTTTAAAAAAAAATTATATCAAAAAAATATATTTTGTATTTTTAATATGTTAATTAATAGTAAATAAATAATTCTAAATTATTTATCAAAATTTTATTGATTAAAATTTATAGAAAATAGTTTAACTATGGAAAATAATGCATTGAAAATTAAAATTTGATATGTTTTTTAATTAGTGTAAAAATTCTAAGAACATATAATAATTTGAAAGACTGGAAATATTATGTTCCAAAGATAAATTTCTATTATTTTACATATAGAAAAATATTAAATTATTATTATAATGTACTATTTTGTAATTATTAATTTTTAATAACTTTTACTAATAGTAAATTTAATAGATTTTAATTAATATTTTTAAAATTTGTAAGTTTTACATAGAAAACATAAAATAACTATTTTTGTAAAGATATTTTGTTACACATCTGTTTAAATGCAAGGAGTATATTACCTATGTTACATAGAAACGAAAACGGATGTGCATAAACGGAACCATGTGGAAGCGTAGAAACGATTTTTTTTTATAAAGTAGGAAGCGGGAATGTGTTGGAAACTTATGTCCACACACAGACATACACACACATTTATTTATTTATATATATATGTAAATTTATAAATATATAGTTTTAAAAACTATATGATTTAAATTAATAAATCATTTATTTATTTATACTAAAATTAAATGATTTCATATTACAACTGTAAAATATAAATAAATTAAGTTTATAAAAATTATTATCCAACTAATTTTTTAATATTTCAAAATAATTGACACAATTGATTTGATTATGTATGATACATCTTTATAAAAAAAATCTAATGCACAAAAATAATTTTTAATATTAGTTTTAATATTTTAATATTTTTATTTTCACTATGTAAATAATTTTAAATTTTGTATAAAAACACACATGATTTTCTAATTTCTTTATTTTTGACATTGTGGTTTTTAATTAGAAACGTGATTTCAAAATGGAATCGTAAAATTTCAACGTGTTTTTAAATAGGATATTTTAAACGTTTTGGAAGCGAGATTCCGTAAGTTTCTACAAGATTCTGATTCCGATTTCGGTTTCGAAGCGGGAAGCGGATGTCTGACGAAACTTCTGTGCAACCTAGTATATTACTAATATTATTTTATTAGCAAATTTTTAGTTTTTTTTCTGAGCAACCAATTAAATTTTTAGTTTAGTGACCTAATACTTCGTTTTGGTCAAATCAAGAATAACAGTCTAATGGTCATCGCTGACGCTCAGTTAGGCGATAGTAAAATTGATTCTTACATTAATCATATTTTTATTAGTATAACAAAATTTATGTCAGATGTGTATTTTCTGTATATTAGTTTAAACCTCAACCAAATTCCTCCTACCGATCCTATTATATGTGTCTTCCTCGCCTAATGTTTCAAAACTAATCAATTTGTTTGGAAATCATTAGGTTAAGCAAAGAGAAACAAACCACCTAATATCTATAAAATACAACATGCATGCTCGTAACTTGCAGTTTATTTTTGATAAAACTTGTTGATTATCTTTGTTTAGAAGGCTTATTTACTTGTTAGATTTCTGTTCCGTCATGAATAATGTACAAAACTTATTTACTTGTTAGATTTCTGTTCCGTCATGAATAATGTACAAACACACAATAATATATGTGTGCGTGTTCGCGCGCAAGTATATACCATGTCTCTGTCAGTTACCTGCAATGTCATTATTTTTATTTAATTCAAACTCATGTAAATTTAGTTTGCATCTTATACCTAATTCACAATCGTGAATAATACGACCTGTATTTAGTAAAACAAAAAAATTAAGAGCTGACAAACAAATAAAATGATACGATTTTATTGGCATGATCAACAGCTTGTACAAATATAATTATCATATGGGGATTTTAATAAGATAAGTTGTATTTATCGGTTTTTAAAATCAATATATAATGATTTATAATTTATAATATAATAATAAATTAATATTTAAAACTCTGTACTATCTTTTTATACTATTTATTAAAAAAATTGTGTCTTTCATTTGGTGGAAAAGGCAAAAAAAAAGTTGTTGCTTGCATATGTGCTTTACCAAACAAATTATAGCGCAATTAAATTTCAATATTGTATGCTACTATATGCTAAAATATGTCATCAGAAATCGATTATCGACGATCAATAGAAGAGGGGATAGCAAATACAAGGAGGGACTGTGGGTATGGTTTGGATCAAGATAACAGACACTCACTAAATCTATTTAAAAGTCTATTCATTATTCTTTATTACTTGGAAACTAAGTTACACACGATGTAAAAAGCTTTTTAGAAATAAATTTAACATTTATTCAAAAAAATATGTCATAAGTCACAAAATATAAGCTAATCACTTTTATGCTGAATATATATAAGTACCAAAAAGTTATACAATTGTAGAACTTTCTATAACTCCTTTAAAAATTTACTGCTTTCCTATAGCTAGGTACAGGAAAAAAATTATCTACGTCTTTTTATTTTAGTTTTACCAAAAAACTAAAAAGCAAGCAAAATATGATTTATATAGAATTTTAAAACAAAATTTTATTATAAGCAACATGTTCAAATTTCAATTATAAGCTAAATAACATATATGCAAAGGAATATAATTGTAAATATCTCTTTTCTAACTTATGAATAGCTACCATATATAAACATTGAACTTTGATACTTACAACTGCAATAAAAAATTCTATAAATTAATAATATTAAGATTTGATATTTATTAATTATAGAGTTATTGGTTTACAGAAAAATTATTTTTAAGCTATATATATTAAAGTATATAATATAAAAATAAGAAAAATACTTGATTTTACGGTATATGATTAAATTTTATAGATATAAATTTTATATTATTTTGTGTATAGAATATTTTCTGTAAATATATTTTAAGGGTAAAAATATAAAATAACATTTTAATCATATTTGATTCTATCAGTAAATAACTAAATATGTTTCATAAATATATCAAACTATAACATATATTGTTTATATTTATATACATTTTATATACACAAATTATTAATTATATATATATATATATTGAAACTATATATTATGTTTTCAAAATTTTACTATCTTATTATTTTATCGAATTGTATCATAAATCACATTAACTTAATTCATAACTAGTTAAATTTATTGATGTAATATTTTTATTAATTTATCAAATATTAATTTATAGATTTTATTATAGTTTGTTTTCTTAATTTTAATTGATCACTTTGTTTTATGTAAAAAAACTACTACAATCGACAAATCTATATAAGTATATACATCTGGAGAAATAAATATCCGTTTCCAATAAATAAATATATATGCGATTCAAGTATTCAAACATGGGGTGTATAATAAATGGAGAATCATGCTTTTACTCTGTGCATTATACAAAGACTTTAAAGCCTTCCCTTAAAAACTTCCATTTCATTCGTTTCCATTCCATTCCTCCTTCCTCTTCACCTCTCATAATCTTTTTTGTAATATTTCTTCCACAAAACAAAAATAAAATTACATTCCCGAAGCAAAGTTCCAATCTTCACCACTTTCAACACCATCTTTTGTGTGATTTTATACATATTAAAGATTCTCATTAAGAAGCTTCCTCCTTTTTTATCTTCACCTGTTCATGGCTGTTCATTCTCATCACCATCCTTCTTCTACTATGTTCTTCCTCAACAAGTACTCTCTCTCTATATATTTGTACGATATATATTTATTTATTTACGAGTATGTATTCATATGTTTGATGTTTCGGTTTCTTAGAAACGGACAAGAAGTGAATGATTTTTCACCGGAGCTACAAAGGTCTCAGTTTCCTTCCATCGCCACCGGTTTGACTTCTAATTCCAAATCGATTGGTTATCATAAAAATAAACCGGTTATCTCACGGTTTTACGATTGTCGGAAAAAAAACAGGGGTTGATACAAGAAAGCGAGCCAGAGAAGTCTCGTCGGTGATTGATTTAGAAAATACGGCGGTTCCGATGAACCCTCCGCCGTATGCTCCGCCTCAGTTAATCACCAGTCGACAAAATCCTAATGTAGTATCCACCGGTCTTCGTTTGTCTCAGGGACAATCACACTCATCATCTTTTCCGATGATAACCGGAGATATCGCCGGAGAAATCAAACGGCAACCGGATGAATTAGATAAATATCTTCAAACCCAGGTAACTATTTTTTTTACTGAAAATTACATGCGAGAACATCTCTAATTTCACTTCATATTTTATTTCAAAGTGAAACCGAATAAAAATGTTGAATCTCATTCGATTTTTTCCTATATAACATAGTAAAAAGGGTTTATTCTATAAATGAAATATTTTTCCGTTCTTAAAATTAGAATTTTCTAACTTTTTGTTACATAAAACTAGATTTTTTATATTTTTAAGACGCTTTGTATATTTTTGAGAAATGTTAATTAAAAATATTTAAATAGATTAAATTTTATTAATAAATAGTTATTAAAATTTGTATAGGAAAGTACATAATAAATTAAAGTTTAAAAAATTATTACGTTTTTAACAAATGTGAATAATTTAGAAAATCTTATTTTCTCAAACATATTAAGTAATATTTTATTTTTATTTACTATTTTATTTTTTATTTCAAATAATAATAAAAAATCATGTTTATCACATTATTAGAATCATTATTCATTTTTACTTTTAATATTTTCAAAAATACATTTTTTTAAGAGATAAAAAACTCTTACATTAATTCAAATCCTAAATTTTATATCCTAAAATGATAATAAAAATATGGTATGTTTGACATTTTCCCATGATTAAATTAGAGTAAATTGAACCCATGATTAAATTAGAGTAAATTGAACTATGTTATAAACTTACATTTTAGAGAAAAGAGTTTTATATTGAAAATGTTTTAAACAAGTTTTTTCTTTGTCAAGGTAAAAATATTTTACAGTTTTTTTTTCATTTGTAAAGGGCGAGCAGCTGAGGCACATGTTAGCGGACACTAGTGAGAGGCACTATCGTGAGCTTCTGAGAACGACGGAAGAATCAGTTCGGCATAAATTAAGAGAGAAAGAAGCGGAGGTCGAGAAAGCCACGCGTCGTCACGCTGAGCTCAAAACACGTGCCGCTCAGATCGAAGCGGAGTCACGTGCATGGCAGGTGAGAGCAGCGTCAAGAGAAGCCGAAGCCACGTCTTTACAAGCTCGACTGCATCAAGCCGTTGCTCAAGGAGGCGGAGTCACGGCGGCGGAACCAAAATTAAGAAGCGGAGACGGTGTGGATGAAGCCGAAGACGCTGAATCGGCTTACGTTGATCCTGATCGGTTCGAATTGGTTGGACCGAGTTGTAGGATTTGCCGGCGGCGATCGGCGACGGTGCTTGCTCTGCGGTGTCGCCATTTGATTCTTTGAAAGGATGCGACGGCTCCGTGCGAGTTTGTCCGGTTTGCCTTAGCTTGAAGAATTCAAGCGTGGAGGTTTTCTTTTCTTGATGGACTTTTCTTTAATGGGCCCTCCAAGCCCTGCGGTGGATTATTTAATGAAAAACAATCTACGTAATTAAATTCATCGTTTTAGTAGTTTCTTCATCCTTGAAGCTTAATATATATGAGAGGCTGATGTTCATATGCATAGTACATAGCCACATGCAGTGATCTTATTTTCTTTCTTTAGAAATTCTTTTGTTTTCCTGGAACAATGTAATAGCTAATAAACCGTGGACATATGGTTTTATATATTTCACAGCATAAAAGTTTGTTATATGTATATAAATATTTAATTTAATTGTATAAATTATAATTCAGCAGTGTTATATTGTATTATTTTATACTTGTGTGTTTTAGTAATGTTTATTTTTGTTAGGACTAGGATTTACGTTTGATGGCTTTTGAGATTTTAGATTTTTATATTTAAGATATATTTTATATTAAAGTTTAAGATTATTTATAGTTGATATTTTACAATATAGTTCTATTGTTTAGATATATTAAAATTTCAACAAATTCAATTCAATGAAGCACGATCTCATTACCATAAATTTTTGTTATGTGAAATTTTGTTATAAAATAAATGAACCTAAATATAGGTATAAGTATAGTGCTGCCGGTCTTGATTTATTGAAGACTAGAAGCTAACTGAAAAAGACTGATAATATGAAAAGTTAAGACTAATTATGCAAAATCTCAATCCAAAAACTAATTACTAGTATGTGTTAGAAGAGAAGAATGTAAACTTCTACAAAGAACAAAATGTCAATAAACTTGCGAGACCAAAATTAAAAAATGTGATAAACAAAGACTTTAGTGAACAAAGGTAGATTTGTTCACATTTGAAAATGGTAAAACAAAGGGGTCATTAAGTCGGTAAACATGAGATGAGACTGCTTTTGTCTTAAATCAAGGAAAGTGGAAGACCAACTCATACCTGCATAAATAAACTAAAATGATAATTATATAGTTCTTTCCATGTCTCTACCCATATGCTTATAACTTAAAATTAGTTATGCGAATAACTTAAATGTTATGTTCTTAAAATAAAGTTGTACCCATATATAATTATGCCTAATCGTAAATCCCTTACAATGATTTCACTAATTCAAAAATAGTTTACAAATGGATTCATTTAGGCCATGTTTATCCCCGGTCTCTTAAGGTGAGTTTCTTAATTTAATTTGACTCTTTTAATTTTTTTTATTTTTTTTTTTAAAAAAAATTGGCTAAGAGACGGCTCTTAAATCTCTTATTCAAGAGACGGTTCTTAAGTTTTTTAGTTAAAAATTAAAAAACGTCTCTTAATAAAATAAAAAACTTCTGCTAAGAGACCTCTAATAAAAATATCCTAAGTGCTCGTTAGATGTGTCAGTTCGTTCAAACATTTAGTAAATTTTGGTACGCAATTTTGGATTATCATATCACAAAACACAGAAACTTCCTTTCTTTATCACGATTTCAAACCGTGTTTGTGTCAATAATGACAGCATAGAACATAATTGGCACGAAACAAAAGACTAAATAATATTAAATATAAACATAAAAAGAATGTTGCGATATGGAACACTATATAATTAGAGGGTCCATGAGGAGATGTGATAATGCACCGCCTATTCAATGATGCAAAGACATGAAGGAACGATCGAGACTCAAAATTACTAATTAAATCATATAAAAATAATTAATATAGGAAAAATAAGAGAATTGATCCAACGCTTTGATATATTCCAAGTTTGGTGAGACAGCTTTCTCTATGAGTTGCATCAATAGACTTTTTAAATTCACGTGACAATAATGTAAACGAACTGTTTATGTGAAAACAAACAATATGCAATATGACATGGCATCTCTAAGTGGTTTACATAATTACATATATCTTCGAAAAATAATCAAGTACATTCATCTGATATGACCATACACACACACAAAAATGAAGATAGACGCACGGCTTACTCGTCCATAGTTTTTTTTTTTTTGTTAAATTAGAAGAGTTTGAACCAGATCATAATCTTCTCCAAGTCCAGGATCAACTTGATAATACAAATCATTCTTTTTATCGAAAATAGAACCAAGGGCATAATGCATATATTCGTCTATAGTTACAAATGAATAGTAACATAATATGATAATATGATTTGAATCAGTTGAGAAGTTTTTCGGTTTATGACATTGAGAACATGATAATATCGGCCGGGGGTGAATATGATGTTGCCGTCGGAATTTAAAAGTTGGAAAATCCAAGTGACATGTGCCAAAAGTGGTGATCGATACTGATGTGCAGCCCAAATGTAACCCAATGAGTTTCATCAGTTCACAAATGGCCCATATTTAACAGAATTAGTCCAGTGCCATATTTCCCCTATTTTCATATATCATCAGGTCACAGATGACTCATTGTCTTTTGGGTTATTATATACTCAAATCTAAACAACTATTTTTAGTTTTATAGACAACCAAATTGAAAATTTTACAAAACTAAAAGTGAAAAGATTAACTAGACAAAACTCTTTTTCTTTCAAAACAAATCTTGAAACGGTTAAAGGCAATTGGTTGAACCTCAATAATCAATTTGTAAAATAAATCTTGAAGAGGAGTTTACTGAATATGAAATTTAAGTAATTTAATTGTTAATGAATTTTTAAATGATTACACGTGGATTGGAGAATTTAAAGATATTTGGACTGAAGCATAGAGACAATACTTGGTTAATTTTCTAATGAGGCCTAAGATATAGTTCATTTTTCATTTGGCCAATTTGTACCAGCTTAGTTCATGGCATGCTTCGAACTCATGACTGAAGGTTTGCCTTGTCCCAAATTCATGAAAGAGATTGTGTAGTAGAGCTGTTTCTTTTAGAAATTATGTTTTTATATATAACTTTACTTTTTTGGTGTTCAATTGCATGTCTCAATATGCTTTTTTTTATAAACCCTTTTTACTGATCCGGTCGATCTCAATAAAAATGCACTTAGTGCTACAGAGTGGATTAGCTACCACACTGCATGTCTCGAATTTGAATTACATTAATGTCAGGGGGTGAACCAATCATTAATTGCATATTTCAATATTATTTTGATGTTTCAATATATGCTACAGAGTATAAAACATGAATAAATTTTTAGTATACAATTTGTATGAATGATATGTTGAGCAGGAAAAACAAAACAGATATTGATAGCTTATTTTTTTTCATCTGATAGCTTAATTTAAATATGGTAATATCAATATATGTTCTCATGTATTCATAAAATAATTTAAATATGGTAATATCAATATATGTTCTCATGTATTCATAAAATAGAAAACGATCATGAACATGTCACATGTGTTACATTTCCAAAATAGATATACGACCTGAAGAACGTAGCAAGTGGCGCAAGGAGAAAAACTCCAATAACATAACTGAAAAGATGTTGATGAATGGCGTGACCAAGAATATTAGAGTTAAGTGGCTTTAACTACAAAAACAAGATACATCTGACACGAAAGAATATTACACGAAATTAAATACAGGAATCGCATTAAAACTATTTTCGTATCTGCATGTTCTCGAAATAAAAACTGAAAAAGAAGAGAGGTTCAGTTTTCGCATGACACGTTTTTGTTGCCGCTTTAGAGCATCCTTATCGATAAGAGACATTTAGGGTCTCTTAATCATTTTTTAATAATTTTTAGAGAAAAAGTGAGTTTAAGAAACTTGGTTAAGAGATGGGAAAATTGTATGGTCCATTGCAAAGCTCTTATTTAAGGGTTCTTAAATGTACAACTGAAAGTTTGGGGGCGAAATCAAGAGGTTGTGTTTGTACATCAAAATTTGGAGCTGATTTGTTGAATAATCAAAACTTAGGGACCCGATGCTGTAAATAACGAAAAGACCACCATTGTTGTGGCTTCTTCTCTTCCTTCCTGACTGGCAAGATCTGAAAACCGACGGCGAATGAAGCACGACTACGGTGGGAGCTGGAGCACGACTGAAGAAATCCCGTGGTGGAGAAAGACCCAGACGAATCGGGAGCGGAACTCTCTGTGACGAGGCTTACGAGCATGTAAACGAAGGCAGAGCAAGACATGACGAATTCAGAGCTGATTATTATGGTGGCCTGTTAAAGGTAAGGACCAAACGAAGAAGAAGAAAACAAAACTCCAGTTTGATATCAAGACCCAAAGCAACATGCGCCAACCAACATGTGCCACGTGTGCGCTAAGATACGTTTCTTCTGGCTTTAAATTAGGAGACGTCTCTTCCTTTATAGATTTTTTCTTTTCTTTTAATTATAATTATAACTAAGAACCCTTAAGAATACAGGAATAAGTGATGCTCTTAGCTACGTGGCTGCTTCTGCTTCACGGTGTGCCGTCTTCACGAAGCATACTATATAGTATTTTATATGCATTTCACTCATGAACAAGCTTTCCAAATTAATGTTCCATACACAATTGATTATCTATAAGCTTTGTATAATCACTAAAATGCTAACTATTCTTAGTCTGAAAATTTTAACCTAAAGAATAGATCTACTGATCTGAACAAATATTCACAAAATACACTATATTTATATGTTTCCGTGGTTTGAGTTCGTTTGAGTTTAAAAAAAAAAGACAATTATGTTGCATACTGATGCGTTGATGACATAGTAAAGGGTAAAAACACACATATGGGCAATTGCAATCGTTATGTTACCCTAAATTAATTAAGTACTAACTATTATTTTCGTTTCATTTTAGTTGTGGGTTTAAGTTTTTCATAATTATTAAAAAAATTTTAATTTTATATTTTTAAAAATAAAATTATAATTATTTAAAAATTTATCATATTTTAATCAATAAAAATATATATTAATAAATTTTGCATTAAATCATAAAACGATAGCTATTTAAAAAAAAAAAATTTCTTTACAACGATTATTAAAATTTAGAACTGAGAGATCACTTATTGTGAGAGATTTTGATCATGACTAAAGTAAAACTGTTGGTTTCTTCATTATTTAAGAACAGATTGTAAACCACCATCCACAAGTTATGGAGCTCTGCATCTCGCTTTCAAGACAACATCAACAGAAAAATCAAAACTCCAAATTCAGCTTATATTTTTTTTTTAATCATGGACATGCAGAAGATGAACTATAACGTTTAGTGTGAGTATTTTTTTGAGTGTGAGTTGTTTGGAGATTTACACCGCTTAAGGTTTGATGTTTGGTGTATCTTGATGGTATACACAGCAAATAATTATAAAAGAGTGTAGGGTAGGAGTTGTTGTAAAGTCTACTCATTTAAAACCTTGCATGCTTGATGCTTTAAATCTATAC